>CM066997.1:55406133-55693633 GCA_033977485.1 Hydrangea macrophylla
AGTCTAACACAACCATTATAGCTCTAATCCCAAAAGTCCAAAACCCCTCGAGGATGGGGGAATTTAGACCTATCTCTTGTTGTAATACTGTGTATAAATGCATCTCTAAAATCATCGCTAATAGACTTCAAATTATTCTTCCCAAGATTACAGATCAGGCTCAGTCTGCTTTTGTTAAAGGGAGGAAAATTAGTGACAATGTCTTATTGGCCCAAGATCTGCTTAGGGACTACCATAAGTTAGGAGGGAAACCTCGAGTTGCTACAAAGGTCGATATCATGAAAGCTTATGATAGTGTAAATTGGTCTTTCCTTCTTGATTTACTGGATTGTTTTGGATTCCCTCCTAAATTAAGACAATGGATCAGCGCCTGTATTACTACACCGAGATACTCGATCAATTTTAATGGTGAATCTGTGGGTTATTTTGATGGAGCCAAGGGCCTTAGACAAGGAGATCCCATCTCCCCATATCTCTTTGTGCTTGTCATGGAGGCCCTTAACCAATTACTAAAAAAAAATATTCAAACTGGTCCTTTTACTTTTCATTGGAGATGTGATAAATTAAAGATATCTCACCTCTGTTTTGCGGATGATCTTCTTATATTTCTCCATGGTGATATTGAATCTGCTAAAATCATTAGAAATACCTTAAATCAATTTTACGAATTTTCTGGACTCCAAGCAAATAATGATAAAAGTTGTGTCTTTTTCTCTGGTATTGAAGACCAATTGGCAAATGACATACAGAGAGAACTCCAATTCTCTAAAGGAACCCTTCCTATGAGGTATCTTGGAGTTCCTCTCATCACCACTAAGTTGAAAAAGGTGCATTGTGAAAATCTTGTTACTAAAATTTGCTCCCGAATTGACTCTTGGAAATCTAAGTTTTTATCTTATGCTGGCAGGGCTCAACTTATCCAATCTGTTCTTTCAGGAATCCAGCAATATTGGTCTGGAATGTTTATTCTTCCAAAAAGTGTCCTTAAACAGGTGGATCAGGCTTTGAGGAGGTTTTTTTGGACTGGCACCACTGAGACGGGACATGGTGCAAAAATCGCCTGGAACAAAGTTTGCAAACCAAAAAAAGAGGGAGGTTTGTGATGAGAACATGGCGGCTAGCACAAGGTGGAATGCGGACCCGAACCACGTGCCAATTGGGCCGGTTACAAGGGCGCGAGCAAAGCGATTCAAGGACAATCTCAATGGGCTGGTTCAAAAAATTTGGGTTGAGACTAATCTGAGTGGCCCAAAGGAGGATACTAGTGATCCACAAGGCTGGGTGTCCATGATTCAAGCTCTAGAATAAATTATAGGCTTGCATGCCAACTTAGGGACTTTTTATATTCATTAGTTTCCTTTTATTTTAGTTTGGGGTGAATTATATTGGACCATAATATTTCGTAGGCTTAAAAGGGCCCAACTTTAAGGCTCAGCTATTTAAACAGTTTTAGGGTTTGTAATATTCAGTTTTGATCATTAATAATATTGTGAGAGTTTTCTCTTTGGTTCTTTGAAGAACTATTCGAACTTATCAGATTTACTCTGTGGCGTTCATACCTTGACTTATCAATCGAGTTTTCCATCCTTGATTGTGGCGTCTTCATCCTTTATACCAAGGTTCGCATCTGTTATAGGGGTTGGGTCGCGGTTTCCATTGAATCTGACAGTAGAACGGTCCGAGACATTAATCGTGTTACGGGTTTCGTCGCATTATTGGCGGGGTTCGTATCAGTTGGTATCAGAGCACAGTTCTAGTCTCAGGTTTATCATATCTTTTTCGTTTCTGTTCTTATTCGTTTCTTCTGGTTCTGTTCGTATTCGTTTTTGTTTCTCTTCGTCTTCTTATTCGTTCTCGTTTTTGAACCATATCAAAAAAAAAAAAAGGGGTGTTCGATTACGATCTGGAATTTCGTGTTTAGGGTTTGCGAATCTGATCTGTGATTTGCTCTTGTTACTTCGTGTTTGTTCATTCTCGTGATCGTTGTTATTGTGGTTTTTTTCTTCTCGAGAATTAGGGTTTCTGAATCAGATACGTGAACTGTGAAGTCTGCCTGATTAAAAAAAAAGAAAAAAGAGAAAAAAAAAAAAAAAAAAAAAAAAAAGAAGAAAAGAAAAGAAGAGATCGGTAAGCCGCGATAAAAAAAAAAAAAAAAAAAATTTGACCTTACTCCATAGTGTGAAAAGAATTTTCCTAAGGAGTCCAAATTTGACCTTACTCCATAGTGTGAAAAAAATTTTCCGAAAATTCCATTTTTTTTGTGCTTTTGGAAACCTAGCCATCCGCGTTCGTTTTTAGTCGTGCTTTCAACTTCCAAATTTGATTGGTCTAGTTTGGGTGTGGATTGTTACTGAGAAATTCTGGTCATTGTTTGGTCAGTTTCATAAGAACCGAGTGAGAACTACTACGAGTGGAAAAAGGCAAGAGTGGTGAGCACATAAGAGGGTAAAAGCCAAATTGATTTTCAGTTTAAACACGAGTGAACTTGAGTGATACATCCTAGTTGAGTGAAACACGTGAGCGAGAGTTGTGAGGTCCTGTATATTTTTTTTATCTAATCTTTGTTTTGCAACGAAATATGGCCAATAAAGACGAAATTAATGCCGGGGAGGTTTCAGGAGAGACTGATCAGAAACTACTATTGGAGGCATTAATGGGTGAAATGAGGAGGGTATTGAGGACAGAGATGGAACAAGTTCATGAACGGTTAGATAGAGTAGAGAATGCACGTGTGGAGCAGCCACAAAACAATGCTCCTCATGGACGTAGAAGAGAGAGAGTTCAACCGAGGGGAGTGAGAGTTGAAGAAGAGGAGTATTTTTGGGGAGACTTTGACGAAGAAAATGATCAGGAGTCAATAGATAATCATAGGAGATATGGTGGGCGGGGTAGAGAAGTTAGGTTTAGAGAAGCTAGGAACCGGGAAGATAATAATTTGGGTAGTATTAAGATGAAGATTCCTTCGTTTCAAGGGAAGAATGATCCGGAAGCCTATCTAGAATGGGAGAAGAAGGTAGAATTAGTATTTGATTGCCACCATTACTCTGAGGCTAAGAAGGTAAAACTTGCTGCCATTGAATTTTCTGATTATGCTATCATTTGGTGGGATCAATTGGTGTTGAATAGGAGAAGAAATAGGGAGCGTCCAATAGAGACATGGGAGGATATGAAAACTGTGATGAGGAAGCGGTTCGTTCCAAGCTATTATTACCGAGAGTTGTACAACAAGTTGCAAAGTTTGAGGCAAGGTAATAGGAGTGTGGAAGAATATTATAAGGAGATGGAAGTTGCTATGATTCGAGCGAATGTAGAGGAAGATCGAGAGGCTACAATGGCTAGATTCTTAGTTGGGTTGAATCGGGAAATTGCCAATGCAGTGGAATTGCAACACTATGTTGAGTTGGAGGATATGGTACACATGGCTATTAAAATTGAGAATCAACTCAAGAGGAGGGGCAGCAGCACACGTCCAAGCCAAAATCCAAGCCAAAATTCCAATACATCCGCTTGGAAACCAAATAATTGGAAAAGAGATGAGAAGCAGCCTTTGGTGAAGCCAAAAACTGAGCAAAAACAAGAGGTGGCCAGCCATGGAAATCAAGGTAAATCCAATTCGTCTACTTCTCGGAACCGCGATATTAAGTGTTTTAAGTGCCAAGGTAGGGGACACATAGCTAGCCAATGTCCGAACAAGAGAGTTATGGTGTTACGAGATAATGGTGAGATTGAAACCGAAGATGAAGATGACAACGAATCTGTGCCACCATTGGAGGATGCCGATGATGAAGAGTACGCTGCCCAAGGGGATTTGTTAGTGGCAAGGAGAGCTCTAAATATGCAGGTTAAGGAAGATGATGAGGCACAACGGGAGAACATCTTTCATACGAGATGTCATGTCAAAGATAAGGTGTGTAGTGTGATCATAGATGGGGGGAGTTGCACTAACGTTGCTAGCACAACTTTGGTGGAGAAATTAGGGCTGCCAACAATCAAGCATCCACGACCTTATAAATTGCAATGGCTCAATGATAGTGGTGAAGTAAGGGTAACTAAACAGGTGTTAGTTTCTTTTCATATTGGGAAATATGAAGATGAAGTTTTGAGTGATGTGGTTCCAATGCAAGCTGGACACTTGTTGTTAGGGAGGCCATGGCAATTTGATCGACGTGTTAAGCATGATGGTTTCACAAATAAATACTCGTTCGTGCTTAATCAAAGGACAATCACCTTAGTGCCTTTGACACCGAAGCAAGTTTATGAAGATCAAGTGAGGTTGCAAAGGGAGAGTGATCAAAAGAAAGAGAGTGAACAAAAGAAAAGGAGTGAGAAAAATGAGAGAGAAAAAGAAAAGAAAAATGCAGCCATTGAGGGAAAATTAGAGGGAAACCAAAAAAAGAATTTTTATGCAACAGCGAGTGAGATCAAACGAGCGTTGTTTTCAAATCAGCCTATGATTGTACTTTTGTACAAAGAGGCATTTTTAAACACTAACCAAATTGACTCATCTTTGCCTAGTTCTGTTGTTTCTCTTTTGCAGGAGTTTGGTGATATCTTTCCCGAGGAGGTTCCACATGGTTTACCCCCTATTCGAGGGATTGAACATCAAATTGATTTCGTGCCCGGTGCTACCATTCCAAACCGACCAGCCTATAGAAGCAATCCTGAGGAGACAAAGGAGCTACAAAAGCAGGTTAGTGAGTTGATGGAAAAGGGGTACGTAAGAGAAAGAATGAGTCCATGCGCCGTTTCGGTGATTTTGGTTCCTAAGAAGGATGGGACGTGGAGAATGTGCGTTGATTGCCGAGCCGTCAACAACATAACGGTAAAGTATCGACACCCTATTCCTCGCTTAGATGATATGTTAGATGAGTTGCATGGTTCTTGTATATTTTCTAAGATTGATTTGAAAAGTGGGTATCATCAAATTAGAATGAAAGAAGGTGATGAATGGAAAACTGCATTTAAAACAAAATATGGTTTGTATGAATGGTTAGTTATGCCTTTTGGATTAACTAATGCTCCTAGTACTTTTATGAGATTGATGAACCATGTTTTGCGTGCTTTCATTGGAAAATTTGTAGTTGTTTATTTTGATGATATCCTGATTTATAGCAAAAACTTGGAAGAGCATTTGAAGCATTTAAAACTTGTGCTAGATGTGCTTAGAAATGAAAAGTTGTTTGCTAACCTAAAGAAGTGCACTTTTTGCACCGATAAGCTTGTGTTTCTTGGTTTTGTTGTGTGTGCACAAGGAATACAGGTTGATGAAGAAAAGATTCGTGCTATCCAAGAATGGCCAAGCCCATCTAGTGTAAGTAATGTGCAAAGTTTTCATGGACTTGCTAGTTTTTACAGGAGGTTCGTGAAAGACTTCAGTAATATAGCTGCACCGATAACCGAAGTCATCAAGAAAAATGTTGGGTTCAAATGGGGGGAAGAGCAAGAGAAGGCATTTCAATTACTCAAGGAGAAGTTAACTCAAGCACCTTTACTTGCTTTACCTAACTTTACAAAAATTTTTGAAATTGAATGTGATGCTTCAGGTTTAGGTATTGGCGCCGTGCTTATGCAAGAAGGAAGACCGATTGCATACTTTAGTGAGAAGTTAAGTGGGGCTGCCTTAAACTATCCCACGTATGACAAAGAGATGTATGCATTGGTTCGAGCTTTGGAGACATGGCAGCATTACTTGTGGCCTAAAGAGTTCGTGATTCACACCGATCATGAGTCTTTAAAGCACCTTAAAGTCCAACACAAGCTGAACAAATTGGCCTCAAACGAAACGCAAATCTCTGATGTGAAGCTCCTCCTTCTCTCTAGAAATGTGAGTGTTAAGAGAGCCTAGGATGGTGAGGGCTCCCACCCCTTGGGTGGTGGTTCCTTGTGCTAGTGCTAAGAAAAGGAAGGAAAAGCTTTTCCCTTTTCCTAGCAATGTTAGTAGATTGAACATCCAAGCTAAGAGAGTCTTAAAGTTGTCTAATCCTCCTACTGTTTCTCAGGAGGGGGATGAAGACCCATTAGTCCAGTGGGCTTTGAATTGTGTTAGTAGTGATGAGGAGGAATCTTTTCAAGCTGATGAAGAAAGTTCGAATGAGGTAGTTTTTTCTACTTTGGCTCTTGATCAAGGTGTAGAAGCTACAAATGCATCTGGTGCTACTGTTAAGTCCTCGGATGGAGATAGAGACCAAGATAGAGCTCACTTTGCCTCTATTCAAGACTCTTGTGAACTAGCCAAAGTAAGGATATCCAAAAGCATTGGTATTCAACACAACCTTGAATCTGATGAAGCCCTAGGTAACCTTTCTATTGCAGACCAAGGTTCGGCCCCTTTTCGAGAAATGCCTCTAGTAACTAATGATGATTTCAAACTTGAGAACCTTCTGTTTGAGGGTCTTCAGAATGAAACCATAGCTCCTGAAAAATGTCCTAATGTGTGCACTGCTAATGCCACTGTTAGTAAGGTTCCATATGCTAGGGATGATCAGGCCGCCATTGGAGATGTTGTTCTTAATCAGTTGGGAATTGTGGATAAAAGTTCTCGGTTTAATCCGATAAATGACACTATTTCTTGCCCCAAGGTGTTTACTACATGTGAAGTGCACGCGCCTATACCTTTACTTGCCAGCTCCTGTAACGGTCACATTGAGGATGTGCTGTGCACTGATAAGCCCAAAAATCCGGAGAAAGCTGCTATATATCACATGGGGTCATTAAATGCGTCCAATAAATCTAGTGTCTCACGCACTTTGGATTCCATTCCGGTGTATACAAAGACTAAATTACATCATGGTCAATTATCTATGCTAGAAAACACGCAAGATCAGGAGCATGATGAAGTTGGTGGGGCCCAGGCGTCACAAAGTGGGACTGTTTGTTCCCATGTTCATGAAGATGCTCGGGTTGAGTGTTTAACAGCTCACCTGTTGAATCCGTGCGCTACTATAGCTCATGTTTCTACCGAGCATGACATTTACAGTGGGACCCATGCGGTTGATGGTGTCCAAGAATTTAAAGAAAACCAAGAGGTCAATGACACACTCATGGAGGGGCCCACCGACATCCTAGAAAACTCCAAGGAAATTAATCCCACCCCTCATCAGTGTAGTGTTCATTTGGGAATTCAGCATATGCATGCTCATGGTAGGGCCCGGGATTTACATTATGGAGATGTTTTCCATGCTGGCCACTTTCTTGTGGACCCCACGGGCATGTCCAATCCTGCGCACCTGATGGATGTTGTCCTTGCTGAGTCTCAAGTCAAGACCTCTCCCTATGAGGTCACTTCGGAATTTAAAGCCACTTGCTCTAGTAATTTTAAAGGTCATTTTGAGAATGACCTGCGCATTGTAAAGGCTTCAAGTCCGGACAAAGTTGCTCATTATCATATGGGGGTTACACAAGGTCAGGAGCACAATGTAGTTGGTGGGGCCCAAATTAAGTCATGGGCTGAGTTATTCAAATCTGAGGGTCAGGATCGTAGTAAGCCCCAAACTTTGCTGGGATCAGATTTGGATATTTATAACAACTCCACAGGAAATAACAAGGAATTTAATTTGGAGTTTGTGGACCATGGAGGGACTGAGGACGATCTTGTTCTTAAAATTCCGAAAGACTTAACTGCAGCTGGGAAAGACGAATGGACTGCTACCTTGGTTGGCCGGTTTCTAGGCAGGAAGCTTCCGTTTTCCCTTGTCTCTAACGTTACTGAACGGCTATGGGCTAATGAGGGCCTTATTGATACGTTGGCCACTGATTCTGGATGTTTCTTTTTTTCTTTCTCTAGTACGGAAGCTAGGGATGCAATCTTAGAAGGGGGACCATGGTTTGTGGCAGGTCAACCTCTTCTTCTTCGGCCGTGGAAGCCACATTTCTCTTTTGAAAACGAGGAGGTTCATTCAGTTCCAATCTGGGTTAACTTCTACGGTTTACCACTTGAATACTGGAATCCGAAGGGAATCAGTTTCATCTCTAGTTTCATTGGGAAACCTATTCGTGTTGATCGCATCACTGCAAGTAGAAGGCGTATAACCTATGCTCGGGTTTGCATTGAAGTTTCTGCAGATTTCGAATTTTTCAATGAATTCCATATTGAGGCAGAAGATGAGGAGACTGGCAATCCAATTAGAACAAAAATAAATTTGGAATACCAATGGAACCCGGTTCGGTGCAAAAAGTGCTCCCAGTTTGGTCATGATTGTTCTCGATCTGCGTCTCCAGGACTAAGCCATCAAGATCGTCACCGTCTCAAAAGAAATGGTAAGGATAAGGGGACCTGGCAAGTTGTTTCAGGAAAAGATCGAAGGAAAAAGACTGTTGATGAACACACTTCTGACTGTACTAAAAGCGCGAATGGCTCGGTAAATCCGACTGTGAGGGATAACCGGTTTGAAGCCCTTTCTCAGCTTTTGGAAGATCCTGATCCTGAACCTGTCAAAGTTGATACCATTGTTTCTCCCTGTGACCGGACATCTTGTCCCGAAGCTAGCTCTTCTTACCATGCAGATATCCCTCGAGGTGAGACTAGAGAGGACACCACCTTCCCCTTTAGTGTGGATGATGATGATGACTGTATTAGTGACTCTGGCCAAGCTAGTGAGGACGGGACCCCTTTAAGGGGTAGTCCCCTCTCCAACAGACAGAAAAAGAAGGCAGCTAAGATGAAATTTAGCGGGAGTCGGCCCAAAGGACGACAACGATCATGAGGACTCTTGCTGTGGGTTGTTGGTTGTCTCTTGTGTTTGGATTATTCCATGTTGCTATGCTTTGTGCTTGTTGCTCTTTTTTCAAATGTTTAGTCTGGCTCTCGTAGCATGATAGTTGCGCTTATTGTAATATCCTAGGGTATGGCCCTTTTTTGGAATCTATTTACCATTTTTCCGAAAAAAAAAAAAAAAGCTGAACAAGAGGCATGCACGATGGGTTGAATTCATTGAGACGTTTCCATACGTCATTCGATATAAACAAGGTAAGGAGAACATCGTTGCCGATGCACTTTCTCGAAGGTACATTCTAATCTCTACTCTTGATGCTAAGATTCTTGGTTTTGAGCATATTAAGGAATTGTATCCTTTAGATCTCGATTTTAGTGAAGAATTTGAATCTTGTGAAAAAACAGCCCATAATAAATTCTATAGGCATGAGGGGTTTTTATTTCGAGAAAATAAATTGTGCATTTCAACTTGTTCAGTGAGAGAGTTGCTTGTGCGAGAGTCACATGGGGGAGGGTTAATGGGACATTTTGGGGTAGTAAAAACATTAGCCGTTTTACAAGAACACTTCTATTGGCCACGCATGAAACAAGATGTTGAGAGAATTTGTGGTAGATGTGTCACATGTAGGCGAGCGAAATCTAGAGTACAACCCCATGGCTTATACACACCTCTTCCAATTCCTAGTGAACCATGGATTGATATTTCAATGGATTTTGTGTTAGGTTTACCTAGGACTAAACACGGTCGAGACTCAATTTTTGTGGTTGTGGATAGATTTTCCAAGATGGCACATTTTATTCCATGTCACAAAACTGATGATGCTTCACATGTTGCTAATTTGTTCTTTAAGGAGATTGTGAGATTACATGGTATGCCTAGAACCATTATTTCGGATAGAGATGCTAAATTCTTGAGTTACTTTTGGAAGACCTTGTGGTGTAAGTTGGGGACTAAGTTATTATTTTCTACTACTTGTAATCCACAAACTGATGGTCAAACTGAAGTAGTAAATAGGACTTTATCTACTTTGTTAAGGGCTATTATTAAAAAGAACATCAAAACATGGGAAGAATGTTTACCACATGTTGAGTTTGCTTATAATCGTACTATCCATTCTGCTACTAAATTTTCACCCTTTGAAATTGTGTATGGTTTTAATCCTTTAACTCCTTTGGATTTATCTCCTTTACCTGTGACTGAGCGTGTTAATTTAGATGGAAAAAAGAAAGCAGATTTTGTTAAGCAGATTCATGAGAAAGCAAGGCTCAATATTGAGCGAAGAACGGAGCAATATGCAACGCAAGCTAACAAAGGGCGACGCAATATCATCTTTGAACCCGGAGATTGGGTTTGGGTACACATGCGAAAAGAAAGATTTCCAGCACAAAGGCGTTCTAAATTGCTTCCCCGAGGCGATGGTCCTTTTCAAGTTCTTGAGCGCATCAATGACAATGCCTACAAGCTAGAGTTGCCTGGTGAGTATAATGTTAGTACTACTTTTAATGTTGCTGATTTATCTCCTTTTGATGTAGGTGATGATTTGAGGGCAAATCCTTTTCAAGAGGAGGGGAATGATGAGAACATGGCGGCTAGCACAAGGTGGAATGCGGACCCGAACCACGTGCCAATTGGGCCGGTTACAAGGGCGCGAGCAAAGCGATTCAAGGACAATCTCAATGGGTTGGTTCAACAAATTTGGGTTGAGACTAATCTGAGTGGCCCAAAGGAGGATACTAGTGATCTACAAGGCTGGGTGTCCATGATTCAAGCTCTAGAATAAATTATAGGCTTGCATGCCAACTTAGGGACTTTTTATATTCATTAGTTTCCTTTTCTTTTAGTTTGGGGTGAATTATATTGGACCATAATATTTCGTAGGCTTAAAAGGGCCCAACTTTAAGGCTCATCTATTTAAACAGTTTTAGGGTTTGTAATATTCAGTTTTGATCATTAATAATATTGTGAGAGTTTTCTCTTTGGTTCTTTGAAGAACTATTCGAACTTATCAGATTTACTCTGTGGCGTTCATACCTTGACTTATCAATCGAGTTTTCCATCCTTGATTGTGGCGTCTTCATCCTTTATACCAAGGTTCGCATCTGTTATAGGTGTTGGGTCGCGGTTTCCATTGAATCTGACAGTAGAACGGTCCGAGACATTAATCGTGTTACGGGTTGGCGGGGTTCGTATCAGTTTGGGTTTCAAGGATATCTTCCTTACTAATACTATTCTGAACTTAAAACATATTGGGAACCTACTTGACCCTAACAATAAATCCCTTTGGAAATGTTGGGTGAATTTATATATGATTAAAACTAAAAGTTTTTGGGAAGTTAAAGCCCCTGGCCAGTGCTCTTGGTATTGGAGGAAATTGTTAAAACTTAGAGAAATTGTTAGACCATTACTTTCTCATAAGATTGGTAATGGTCAACATGCCTCCCTTTGGTTTGATAACTGGCTTCCCTGTGGCCCACTCTTTGAGAAGTATACAAATAGAATTGCTTATGATGCTGCTATTGATGCTAATGCAAAAGTGGAAGTAATCATAAGGAATAATGATTGGGTTTGGCCAAGTTCCAATTCTATAGGTTTAAATGAAGTTCGAGTTTTATTATCCCAGATATATAAGCCTAATGGTATGACTGATTGTGTATTATGGTCCACCTCCCCTGATGGGAAATATCATTTTGCACATATATGGAACCACATACGTGAGAAATCCCCTAAGGTTCCTTGGCATAAACTAGTTTGGTTCTCAGGTTGTACACCAAGACAAAATGTAATTTTATGGATTGCTGTCCAAGAAAGACTTGCAACCCAGGATAGAATCTATACATTTACTCATGGACCTTTTGCTTGTGTTTTTTGTCATTGTCAAATGGAATCTCATAGTCACCTATTTTTTACTTGCACGTATGCATCCTTTATTTGGCAGAGGCTTATGCGGAGGTGTGGGCTGGCCTAGAACAACACTGATTGGAATACTACAATTCTTTGGATGCACATAATTGGAAGGGGAAGAATTTCGATCATACCATTCCCAAAATTTGTCTTGGAATAGCAGTATATGGTATATGGAGGGAAAGAAATAATAGAACGTTTAAAGGCTTGTCTACTCCTAAAGAACAATTACTTCATAGTATGGTGCTACAGATAAATACCCAGATTCGCCTCAATTGGAAACAACACTCCCAACTTGAATATTTTGTTCGCTCCTGGACATAATGAGATTGTTAGGCGCTTATGGGTTGCTTTCATGTTGATGTATTGAGATGACTATGTAGTAGTTTGTCTTATTTTGTATTGTTGTTTGTGGCCCCTTGCCACCAGTCCTCATGCTGTGCTTCTTTGTATTTTCCTGGGGTATGCCCCTTGTACATTTGTACACTTTTTTGGAATATATTTACCTTTTTCCGAAGAAAAAAAAAACACGTAAAAAACAAGCCTTGACATAATTATGCTTGAAAAAGCTATATTTATGGGGTTTAGGACGGTGAAATGGTAAATCGTCGATCCGATGGATGTTAAACTTAACTTGCACCACAAACACGCTTAAAGAAAGTTATGGGAACACTTGGAATGCGAAACGGACTTTCAGTTATCAAATAACGCATAAAAAACAAGCTTTGACATACTTAGTCTTGAAAAAACTTAGTTTTTGGGGTTTAGGAGGGGGTGAAACCGTAAACCGCTGATCCGATAAATGTGAAACTTGACTCGCACCTCAAATACGACAAATAAAAAGTTATAGGACCAAACGGAATGCAAAACATACTTTCGATTATCAAATATCGCGTAAAAAACAAGTTTTGACATACTTAAAGCTATATTTATGGGATTTGGGGGTGTGAAATAGTAAAAAGCCGATCCGATGGACGTGAAAATTAACTTGCACAACAAACACACCTAAAGAAAGTTGTGGGAACAAGCGAAAATAAAACCGGACTTCTGGTTATGAAATAACACGCAAAAAACAAGTTTTGACATACTTGGGCTTGAAAAAACTTAGTTTTTGGGATATGGAGTGAAACTTTAAACCGCCAATCCGATAGATGTGAAACTTAACAAGCACCACAAACACGCATAAATAAAGTTGTGGGAATAAACAGATTGTAAAACAGACTTCTGGTAATAAAATAACGCATAAAAAAACAAGTTTTGACATACTTAGGCTTGAAAAAGATATGTTTATGGTATCAATGGATCCATCAATATATGTTGAAAGGCAAGAGTCTCTGGCAAGCCAAATTTCCTTCCCAGTGCTCATGGTATTGGAGAAAGTTATTAAAACTCAGAGAAATTGCTAAACCTTTACTAATTCATCGAGTTGGTAATGGGATTAACACTTCTCTTTGGTTTGATAATTGGCTTCCAATAGGACCCTTGTTGGATAAATATTCAGAGAGACTTGTTTATGATGCCGCCATTAACATTGATGCCAAGGTTAGTAGCATTATTAGAGGAAGGGAGTGGAACTGGCCTGGTTCAAACTCTATTGAGCTCAATGAAATTAGAAACGTTTTGGCAACCTTCTACAGTCCTAGTATTTGCATTGATAGTGTGAAATGGACTCCTACTCCTAATGGAAATTTCAACACATTTATCATATGGAACCATCTTAGGACTCACCACCCTATTGTCCCATGGTATCAAAGTGTATGGTTTTCAGGGGGTATCCCCAGACAAAGCTTTGTCCTTTGGTTAGCAGCTCAACATAGACTATCGACTCATGATAGGATCTTTAACTTCACTGCTGGCCCTTTAGCGTGTATGCTCTGTCATAAAGATATGGAAACTCATGATCACCTTTTTTTTTGCTTGTTCTTACTCATCATTTGTGTGGCAGGAGGTTATGGTTCGATGCGGGATAACTTGGCAAAATCAGAGTTGGAGTGATTGTTTGGAATTTATGGCTTCAAGGTGGAAAGGGAAGACTTTCCAATTTGGGTTAACTTCTACGGTGTTCCGTTGGAATATTGGAACCCGAGAGGTATCAGTTTTATCGCTAGTTTTATCGGAAAACCTATTAAGGTTGATCGCACAACCGCAAGTCGAAGACGTATCACATATGCTAGAGTGTGCATTGAGGTTACAGCCGATTTTAACTTCTTCAATGAATTCCATATTGAATCAGAAGACGAGGTTAATGGTGATACTCTCAGAACCAAGATTTGTTTAGAATATCAATGGACCCCTGTGAGATGCAAACAGTGTACTCAGTTTGGACATGACTGTTCTAGAGTTGATAAACCAGTTTCTAGGCCTACCGCTCACTATCCTTATAAGAAGAATGGGAAGACAGAAGGAAAGTGGCAAGTTGTGGAAAAGAAAGATAAGGGGAAAAAAACTGTGGACTGTGGTTCTCACCACACGAAAGATTTGGCCCACTCGGTAGCTCCTCTTACGCGAAGCAATATGTTTGATACGCTTACTCAGCTCCAGGAAGAATCTGGCGTCGGTCCCACTAGAGCAGATTCTCTTACTCATGTCCCGATAATTTGTCCTGAAGCTAGCTCGTCTCACTGCCTCGATGATAATTGGGGGGAAGTCAGAGAGGATCCCTCCTGCCATTATAGTGAGGATGATGTTGATGATTGTGAGGTTGATTATAGCCTTGGAGATAAGGTCAGTCTTGAAGATCGAGGGAGCCCTCTTTCTAACAGACAGAAGAAGAAAGAAGCTAAAATGAAGTTCAGTGGGAGTCGGCCTAAGAGTCGACATAGATCTTAAATTTGGCTCTGGTTTGTATGGTGTAGGGGTGTCCTGTGTGGTTGTTCATCCCATGTTGTTATGTTTTGCGGGTTTGTTTTATTTCCATGCTTGTTCTCGCATTCATAACATGTTTCCGCGCTTTTTGTAATATCCTGGGGTATGGCCCTTTTTTTGGATTTATTCACCCTTTTTTCCGAAAAAAAAAAAGTGTTACCAAAGATTTGCCTTGGAGTGACAGTCTATGGCTTATGGAAAGAAAGAAATGCTAGAACGTTCAAGAATACCTCTAATCCTACAGAAACTTTCCTGAAAAATCTAATCTCTCAAGTAAATACACAAATTAGGGTCAAGTGGAAAAACCATACAAATCTTGATAGGTTTTTATGTAATTGGAGCTAGATTTCTTGTTTTATTAGGTTTTGTTGTCTCCTGTTTTCAGTTTGCTGTTTTCAGGAGTCACCCATTTTGTCCTTATGATGGTTGCCTTGTCACAGGCAGTTAAGTTTTGAGCTCTTTTGTTTATCCTGGGGTATGCCCCTTGTACTTTTTGTACATCCTTTTTTGGAATATATTTACCATTTTCCGAAAAAAAAAAAAAGAAAAAGATATGTTTATTTTCTCTCAAAAACAAAAAAGATATGTTTATGGGCTTTAGGGCGGTGAAATGGTAAATTGTCGATCCGATGGACGTGAAACATAACGCACCTCAAACACGAAAAAAGAAAGTGTTGGGAATAAACAGAATCCATAACGGACTTCCAGTTATCAAATAACACGTAAAAAAACAAGTTTTGACATACTTAGGCTTGAAAAAACTATATTTATGGGGTTTAGGGGGGTCAAACAGTAAACCGTTGATCCGATGGACGTGAAACTTAAATAGCACCACAAACACACCTAGAGAAAGTTGTGGGAAAAAAATGGAATGCATACCAAACTTATGGTTATAAAATAACACGAAAAAAAACAAGATTTGACAAACTTAGGCTTGGAAAAACTTAGTTTTTGGGGTTTGGGGGAGGGATCCTATGGATGTGAAACTTAACTACCCAAACACACCTAAAAAAAGTTTTGGGAACAAACGGAATGCAAAACGAACTTTCGGTTATCAAATAATGCAAAAAAAAAAAAAACAAGTTTTGACACGTTTAGGCTTATAAAGCTGTGTTTATGGGGTTTGGGGGGTGAAACAGTAAACTGCCGATCCGATGGATGTAAAACTTAACTCGCACCTAAAACACAACAAACGAAAGTTGTGGGAACAAATGGAATGCAAAACGGACTTCCAGTTTCAAATAATGCTTAAAAACCAATTTTTAACATAATTATGCTTGAAAAGGCTATGTTTATCGGGTTAAGGAAAGTGAAACGGTAAACCGCCAATCCGATAGAAATGAAACTTAACTCGTACCTCAGACACAACATAAGAATGTTGTGGGAACAAACGGAAAGCAAAAGGGACTTCCAGTTATCAAATAATGCGTAAAAAACAGCTTTTGACATACTAGGCTTGAAAAAGCTATATTTATGGGGTTTGGGGGGGGGGGGGGGGGGGGTGTGAAACGGAAAACCGTCGATCCGATGGACATGAAACTTAACTAGCACAACAAACACACCTAAATAAAGTTGTGGGAACAAACGGAATACAAAACAGACTTCCGGTTATCAAAAAACATGAAAAAAAAATAGCTTTGACATACTTGGGCTTGAAAAAACTTAGTTTTTGGTGTTTGGAGAAGTGAAATTGTAAACTGTCGATCCGATGGGCGTAAAACTTAACTAGCACTACAAACACTCCTAAATAAAGTTGTGGGAACAAACGGAATACAAAACGGACTTCCGGTTATCAAATAACATGTAACAAATAGGCCTTGATCTCTGCTTTGCGGATGACTTAATTATTCTATTAAATGGGGATGTGGATTCTGCTAAACTTATTAGACATACTTTGAATCGGTTTTATGAGTTTTCTGGCCTTCAAGCTAACAACTCTAAGAGCTGTCTTTTTTTCTCTGGGATTAATGATGATTTGGCTATTGATTTGATGAATGTTCTCCATTTCACTAAGGGTAGTCTTCCTTAAAAATATTTGGGTGTTCCTTTAATTACAACAAAGCTTAGGAAGGTTCACTGTGAAGATTTAGTCACCAAAATCTGCTCTAGGGTCAATTCTTGGAAGTCCAAAGCTCTGTCCTTTGCTGGTAGGACTCAACTTATTCAGTCTATTTTATCTGGTATCCAACTTTACTGCTCTAGTATGTTTATTCTCCCTAAAAGTGTTCTTAAGCAGGTGGAACAAGCTTTGAGAAGATTTCTTTGGAGTGGAACTACTGACAAAATTCAGGGAGCTAAAGTAGCTTGGGCTAACGTTTGTAGACCCAAACAAGAAGGAGGCCTTGGTTTTAAAGATATTTTCCTGACTAATACCGTGCTTAACCTTAAACATATTGGCCACCTTCTTGATCCAACAAATAAATCTTTATGGAAACAATGGGTCCATTTATACATGATTAAAACTAAAAGCTTCTGGGAGGTGAAATCCCCCGGTCAATACTCTTGGTATTGGAGAAAGCTCTTAAAGCTTAGATATCTGGCCCGACCTCTTATTAGGCATAAAATTGGTAATGGTTTAAACACTTCTCTATGGTTTGATAATTGGCTCCCTTGTGGGCCTCTCTTTGAGAAGTACACTAGCAAAATTGCCTATGATGCTGCTTTAGCCCCTAATGCTAAAGTGGCAACAATTGTCTCTCATCTTGATTGGAAATGGCCTGCCTCAGTTTCCATTGGTCTTAATGAGGTTCGGGAACTACTTTCCAACTTTTATAAGCCCACCGATTCACATGATAGAATGGAATGGATATCATCCCCTAATGGAAAGTTTAACTTCTACCATATCTGGAACCAAATTAGACCCACTAATCCGACTGTCCCTTGGTACCCTTTTGTCTGGTATTCTAGATGTACTCCTAGACAGAACTTTGTTTTGTGGCTAGCCATCCAAAATAGGCTAGCGACGCAAGATAGAATTTGCTAGTTTACTCCTAGTCCATTTGCTTGTGCATTATGCCTTAGGCAGTTGGATTCTCATAATCATCTTTTCTTTAAATGTGATTACTCTACTTTTATTTGGCAGGATTTGATGCAAAGATGTAACCTGAATTGGAATGGCACACCTTGGGATTGTACAGTCAATTGGATGATCCAGCATTGGAAGGGGAAGACGCCCCAACACATGATCCCCAGAATATGTTTGGGCGAGACCATTTACGGATTATGGAGGGAGAGAAACACTAGAACCTTTAAAAATTCCTCAACTCCAAAAGAGCAACTGTTGAAGGTTTTTATTTCACAAGTTCACGATCAAGTTAGCATCAAATGGAAAGGACATGCCCAACTACCTACGTTGTTGACGGCTCTGACCATCCGAGTTGTCATGGTTGGATTTGTGTTGTATTTTGTTTGTTAGGTGTTTCTTTTTTGGTTTGCTTTGTTTGGTTTGGCAAATTCATTTGTTTTGTAAAGTGCCTTGTTTGGTTTTTTGCCAAATAGGGTTTTTTTCTGTGGTTTGTATATCCACGTGTCCTTATGCTTTGAGCTTGTTGAATATCCTGGGGTATGCCCCTTGTACTTGTGTACATCGCTTTTTTGGAATCTATTTACCATTTTCCGAAAAAAAAAAAAAAAAAAAAGACTTGAAAAAACTTAGTTTTGGGGGTTTCGGGGGGTGAAACCGTAAATCGCGGATCCAATGGACGTGAAACTTAACTTGCACCTCAAACACGACAAAAGAAAGTTGTGGGAACAAATGGAATGCAAAGGAGGCTTCCAATTATTTAATAACGCGTAAAAAACAAGCCTTGACATACTTACGCTTGAAAAAGTTATATTTCTGGGGTTTAGGGCGGTGAAACGGTAAATCGCCTCTGATGGGAAGGTCCGGGTTCTCAAAGATGAACCTCAATCTGGTGGTATCATCTCTGATGGGAAGGTCCGGGTTCTCAATGTTGCTAAACTAGTCAAAAGGGCTGCTGACACTGTTGGAGAATCAAAGATTATTGACTCTTCTAAGCTTAAGGATAAGCAAGCTACATCTTTAAGTCCTGGAAGTTCAAATCTGGATGCTCATGTGCTTAATGTTGTTAAATCATCATCTCCTGCTTCCATTGTACCTGGTTCTCCTATCTTGCTTAATGCTCATGGCTTCTCTGATGAGGAGCTTGAACTTGATGAAGATTGGGTAGTCCAAGATGATTATGTGAATGAAAGATCTGATCAAGGTGTATTCAAATCTCTTCAGGATTCTAATGAAATCTTAAAGAGAAAGAAACAAGCTGAGAAGTGTATTGAAGATCCTAAGGTGCTGAATGGTGAGTCTACTACCAATGGCTCTTTTTCTACCAAGGTTGATTCATCTATAAATGATGCTACAGCTTCTACCAAGGTGGACAAGGACTTTATAATTTCGGATCCATCCGAAACGTATGACTATGCTGTTAGAGATGCCGGAATATATGATATTTCTAATGTTAATTGCAATAACCTTTCTGAAGATGATTTGGAACTCTTTGAGGAATGGGATGAGGTTCCATCTAGTCCAGCTCGAGCAAGAGGGAGAAGTAAGAACGAGGAACCTCTATTTCTTAAACTTCAAGATTCCAACGAACTACTCAAACGGAAAATCCATGGTCAGTCAATGATCATTGCTACTCATTCAAAAAGCTCAGATGGCTATTCAGTTCCTTCAGTTCTTAATAGCAGCAAGAAGAAAGTATCCGCAGGTGGTGACAGTACAAGTTTCGATCCACAAAGCCCTAATTTCACTTACACCGAGGAGTTTGTGGAAGGTGGCCTTCACGCGCCTATACACACAAGCAATACACTCACCAACGGTCATGTTGATCATTTAAATATTCAAAAAACAATGGGTAGTCACATGGGTAATGCAGGCTTTTCTGTGAATACCGATGCTGGGTCTGCTCTAAACCAACTGTGCAAGCTGCATGGCAGCGTACGTGATCTGCACGCAGGAGTGAATGACCCAACTGGTCCCTTGCTTGACCCTACCTCTCCTTTTATTGAAGCAGCAACCCACGTGGTTACTACCCCAAGTTCAGGAGGCGTGTCCTTTATGTTCCCTATTACCTCAGGTAGTCACATGGCCTATGATTCTTTTACCCAAAATTTTGGATCCTTACCTTTGCATGACCCTCAGTGCATGATACAAGTTACAAATATTCATAATAGTGATTACCACGTGGCAACACCCTCACTTGACACCCAGTAGCCTACCACTTTGATTTTACATGACCCCGTTGGCCCACATTTGAATAATACCAACTTAAGTGATAATATGGGTGTTTGTATCACTAAACCAGAGGCTGCTGCCACCCCAGCACAGCACATACCTTCGGCTCCTCTTGCTAAGGCTGAAGTTGCTACCACAGGTTCTTCAACAGCCCCACACAAGTCTGTTACCCAAGTGTGCCCCACCTACTGTGAGGCACTTAAGCCTAAATTACTTAGTACTAGTTCTACCTTAACTTACTCCTCTGCAAAGCACACCCAAGAGCCAAGTTGGGTCTCACTATTACAACCTAAAATTACTGTAGGGTTTAAAGTCACCTATGTCAAGCATCAGAGAGATATGGCCAGATTAAAAATTAGGGTGCCTAGGGCTTTGACAGACCAAGGCAGTAAAGCAAGTATACCCTTGTTGGGCATTTCATAGGTAAGAAACTGCCCTACTCTTTAGTGAAATCTACTTCCTCTAGACTCTGGGGTAAATTGGGACTATATCTCTCTGAGTAATGAGATCTTTTCTGTTCTTCAATTTGCTAAAAGCAGCCTTCCAGTTAAATATCTTGGTGTTCCCCTCATTACTTCTAAATTGAAAAAACAAGATTGTGAAGGGATGATCAATAAAATGTGTGCTAGAGTTTATTCTTGGAAATCTAAGTTTTTATCTTATGCAGGAAGAGCCCAACTGGTTAGCTCTGTCTTGACAGGAATTCAACTCTACTGGTCCGGTTTGTTCTTTTTTTTCGGTTTGTTCATTCTTCCTAAAGGTGTTCTAAAGCAAGTGTCTCAAACTATGGCTAGATTCCTTTGGTCCAGTAAGACAGATAATTTTACAAGTGCTAAAGTTGCTTGGTCCAAAGTGTGCAGACCTAAGAGGGAAAGGGGTTTGGGTTTTAAAGACTTAGTGCTTGTTAATAAGATTGTTAATTTGAAACATATTGGTAATATTTTGGATCCTTCTAACAATTCCTTATGGAAAAAATGGATCCACCAGTATATGCTGAAATATAAGAGTTTCTGGCAGGCTAAGTTCCCTTCACAATGCTCTTGGTACTAGAGGAAGTTATTAAAGCTAAGAGAGATTGCTAAACCCTTACTAATCCATCGGATAGGTAATGGTAATCATACCTTTCTTTGGTTTGATAATTGGCTCCCTTTGGGCCCCCTGCTGGATCATTTTACTGATAGAATTGTGTATGATGCTGCTATTAATATTAATGCTAAGGTTAGTAAAATTATCAGAGGAACAGATTGGAACTGGCCTGGGTCAAACTCTTTAGAGCTTAATGAAGTTAGGAATATTTTGTCTAATTTCTACTCCCCTAATAATAGCACTGATACTATTAAGTGGATTCTCTCTCCTAAAGGTGAGTTCAACACTTTCCTCATTTGGGATCACTTAAGGGACCATGAATCTGTGGTTCCTTGGTATAACTCTGTTTGGTTATCAAACCGCTTAACCAAACGTCACCACGCTTAGCTCAAGATCTCATGAGGGAGAATGTCCTCCTTCTCTCTAGCTTTCTAATGTTATGGGTTCATCCAAAAAGAAGAGAAGCCTAGTATCAGGTGGAAATTCTGGCTCCCAGTCATCTTCCCCAACCTCAAAGCTACATAGTCTCAATGGTAAATCAAGTCCCCCATCATCCAATCCATCCAAGGAGACCCCTTGTGTCTCTGATGCTTTGACAATGGGTGCTCACTCTGTTGTTATCCCTGAGTTGGCAAGTAAATATATTTTTAATGGTGATGGCTCTGTTAAGCTTAGAGATGGATCTACAATTGGTGGCATTCAATCTACCGCCAAGGGGGAACCAGAGGGAGGTTTTGATTATCCAAATCTGCCCAAAGAATCTATAGGAGCAAATATTGTTCATGTCTTGAATAGAGCTCAATCTTCCTCTGATGGTCTCAATGATTTGGCAACTACTAAGAAAAGGATTACAATGGAGACACAACAAGATGTGAAGAATGGAGCTACTACAGACAAGATTCCCAACTCACAAGGCAGTCTCCATTATGATAATAAAGATGATTTGGCCTTTCCAAATGCTAGCTCTTATGGCTATTCTGATGAAGATCTGGAGTTGCATGAAGATTGGGAAGATGACAGGCCCAATTGGTGTAATAAAGGTGATGGAAAATCTGTGGCTACAACCCCTTTCAAGTCTCTACAAGACTCAAATGAAATACTCAAAAGGAAGGCCAAAGCAGCTAATGAGAATACTAAGATGGGTCTTGTTAATTCAAATCCAGATCCAAAATATGGTGGTTGTCCTTCAGTTTTGATTCTACAATCTAAAAACTCTCTGGATACTTGTGCGGATGAACCTTCTTTGAATTCCCAAGATTCAGGCATCATAAGGGATATCCGTATAGGTTTTGATCCGAATAATGTAGCTGATTTTAATTCCGATGTGTTTGTGGAGGGTGCTTCTCACGCGCCCAACGGTCACAAGGATTTTTCTTCCAATCCACTCCTAGCTGCTATGCAGCACATGGGCAAGGCTGCTTTTTCCGGAATTTCAGGCGCCTTGTCCCCCACTATGTGCATGAATGGCCAGCCATTTGCATCTCCTAATTTGACTAACACTGGCCTTCTGTAAGTAGCTACTGCATTCCATGTGAAATGCAGCAGCCTTCCCTTGAAACCCGGTGGCTTGTCTTCTGCTCTTCATATTGCTAGTCACGTAGGCACCAATTGCTTAGGCAATACACATGTATCCCCTGGTCAAATGAATATTTCTTTTGACCCTATTCATCCTATAGATGGTTTCACGCCTGTACCACAACCTCTCATGCAATAGGATGTCAGCCCAACCTTACATGCTGTGTCCCCCTCCTGTAGCATTGATCCTAAATCTGGATTTAGTCCACTTTTGACCCAAAAACCAGCAACTATTTCAAAAAATCCCCCTTCATCCTAGGCATCTTTGGTCAAAAAAGATGTCCCAACTAACCTCAAACTTAGTTTCTTTAAACCCAAAGAGGGCTCGGACAGGACTTTGGTTAAAATTCCGGAAGACCTTACTTCTCAGGGTAGCCGAGCATGGGATAACACACTTGTGGGGTACTTCATTGGCAAAAAGCTCCCCTATACCCTTGTCAAGAATGCAACAACCAGGCACTGGGCTAAGAATGGGTTAACTGATATGCTTGCCATAGATTCAGGCCATTATATCTTCAAATTTAATTCAAGTGATGAATGTGAATCAGTGTTGGAAAATGGCCCTTGGCAAGTGGCTGGTCAGCCCATCCTACTTCGAAATTGGCGAGCTGGTATGATCTTAGATAAAGCTGCTCCAGCTACTGTCCTTATTTGGGTCCATATTTATAATATTCCTTTAGAATATTGGAACACTGAAGGCCTTAGCCTCATTGCTAGTACTACTGGGAGGCCTTTGCACATGGATAGAATGACTGCCACTTGTAGGCGAATCTCATATGCACGAATCTGCATAGAGGTAAGTGCTGCTCAGGAATTGTTAAAGAACTTTGATATTGAAGTTATTGATCCCATCAGCAAGGAACCAGAGAGAATCAGTCTTACCGTTGGGTATCAATGGAATCCTCTTAGATGTGCTAAATGCAAATGCTTTGGCCAGGATTGCTCCAGAATCCATATTCCCAAACCACATCCCAAGCAGAACTATATTCCTAAACAGACCAGTGACCCTATCAGCTCTGCATCAGAGGGAGCCTGGAAGATTAAAGGTAAAGGCAAAAGGGATGCTAAGGTTGACCTATCTCTAGATGTTACTTCCTCCCCAACCATGGAGGTAGAGGAAAATCTTGTTAATCTCCCTCATTTTGATGCCCCACCCATTACAAATATTGATAATATGATCAAAGGTAGTAAAATTGAGACTCAGGAAGCTCTCCATGACCTTCTTCTCGCAGACTCTAAGGGGGCTCCTCCAAGTCCTCCAAAGGGTCCTACTGGAATAGTCCACTCTCAATCTCCACAAGTCATAGTTACTAATGGTAGCATTAATACCAATATCCTGAATCTACAAGGTGATGAGAACATGGCGGCTAGCACAAGGTGGAATGCGGACCCGAACCACGTACCAATTGGTCCAATTACAAGGGCGCGAGCAAAACAGTTCAAGGACAATCTCAATGGGCTGATTCAACAAATTTGGGTTGAGACTAATCTTTGTAGCCCAAAGGAGGATACTAGTGATCCACAAGGCTGGGTGTCCATGATTCAAGCTCTAGAATAAATTAAAGGCTTCCATGCCAACTTAGGGACTTTTTATTATTTTTATTAGTTTCCTTTTATTTTAGTTTGGGGCGAATTATATTGGGCGATTATATTTCGTAGGTTTATAGGGCCCAACTGTAAGCCTCAGCTATTTAATCAGTTTTAGGGTTTGTAATATTCAGTTTTGATCATTAATAATATTGTGAGATTTTTCTCTTTGGTTCTTTGAAGAACGATTCGAACTTATCAGAATTACTCTGTGGCGTTCATACCTTTATCAATCGAGTTTCCCATCCTTGATTGTGGCGTCTTCATCCTTTATACCAAGGTTCGC
This sequence comes from Hydrangea macrophylla, assembly GCA_033977485.1. Taxonomy (NCBI): domain Eukaryota; kingdom Viridiplantae; phylum Streptophyta; class Magnoliopsida; order Cornales; family Hydrangeaceae; genus Hydrangea; species Hydrangea macrophylla. The sequence goes on from CM066997.1 coordinate 55,430,399, forward strand.
ATCTGTTATAGGTGTTGGGTCGCGGTTTCCATTGAATCTGACAGTAGAACGGTCCGAGGCATTAATCGTGTTACGGGTTTCGTCACATTATTAGCGTGGTTCGTATCAGTTGGTATCATAGCACAGTTCTAGTCTCAGGTTTATACTATCTTTTTCGTTTCTGTTTTTCTTTTTTTTTTTCGGAAAAAAGGTTAATTTAAACGAAAAAAAGCCAAACGGCACTGTACAAAGTACAAGGGGCATACCCCAGGATAAACAATGAGCACAAAACAAATGCATCCAAATAATGCAACAAATGCATCCAGAGAATAACCCATCCTAACAAATCAAGGCACCAACCAAACCAACAAAAGCAAAAAAACACGGATTACATCAAGCCAACCTCATCAAGACAAAACCAAGGCCAAGGCAGTGTCCCCGTTTCTGTTTTTCCTCGTTTCTTCTGGTTATGTTTTCTTCGTCTTTTTGTTTTTGTTTGTTTCTTTTTCTTATTCGTTCTCGTTTCTGAACCGTATCTAAAAAAAAAAAAACAGTTCGATTATGATCTGGAATTTCGTGTTTAGGGTTTGCGAATCTGTTCTATGATTTTCGCCTGTTACTTCGTGTTTGTTCATTCTCGTGAGCGTTGTTATTGTGGTCTTTTCCTTCTCAGGAATTAGGGTTTCTGAATCAGATACGTGAACTGTGAAGTCTCCCTGATTATTCAAAAAAAAAAACAAAAAAAAAAAAAAAGAGAAAAGAAGAGAAGAGATGGGTAAGCCGCGATATAAAAAAAAAAAAAAATACAAAAATTCGGCTTAAAATTTTATTTTTGTTTTGCGATATTTGGGGTCTAAGGAGTCCGAATCTGACCTTACTCCATAGTGTGAACAAAAATTTCTGAAAATTCCATTTTTTTTGTGCTTTTGGAAACCTAGCCATTCGCGTTCGTTTTAGTCGTGCTTTCAACTTCCAAAATTGATTGGTCTAGTTTGGGTGTGGATTGTTACTAAGAAATTCTGGTCATTGTTTGAGCAGTTTCATAAGAACCGAGTGAGAATTACTACGAGTGGAAAAAGGCAAGAGTGGTGAGCACATAAGAGGGTAAAAGCCAAATTGATTTTCAGTTTAAACACGAGTGAACTTGAGTGATACACCCTAGTTGAGTGAAACACGTGAGCGACAGTTGTGAGGTCCTGTATTTTTTTTTATCTAATCTTTGTTTTGCAGCGAAATATGGCCCATAAAGACAAAATTAATGCCAGGGAGGTTTCGGGAGAGACTGATCAGAAACTACTATTGGAGGCAGTAATGGGTGAAATGAGGAGGGTATTGAGGACAGAGATGGAACAAGTTCATGAACGGTTAGATAGAGTAGAGAATGCACGTGTGGAGCAGCCACAAAACAATGCTCCTCATGGACATAGAAAAGAGAGAGTTCAACCGAGGGGAGTGAGAGTTGAAGAAGAGGAGTATTTTTGGGAAGACTTTGGTGAAGAAAATGATCAGGAGTCAATAGATAATCAAAGGAGATATGGTGGTCGGGGTAGAGAAGTTAGGTTTAGAGAAGCTAGGAACCGGGAAGATAATAATTTGGGTAGTATTAAGATGAAGATTCCTTCGTTTCAAGGGAAGAATGATCCGGAAGCCTATCTAGAATGGGAGAAGAAGGTAGAATTAGTATTTGATTGCCACCATTACTCTGAGGCTAAGAAGGTAAAACTTGCTGCAATTGAATTTTCTGATTATGCAATCATTTGGTGGGATCAATTGGTGTTGAATAGGAGAAGAAATAGGGAGCGTCCAATAGAGACGTGGGAGGATATGAAAACTGTGATGAGGAAGCGGTTCGTTCCAAGCTATTATTACCGAGAGTTGTACAACAAGTTGCAAAGTTTGAGGCAAGGTAACAGGAGTGTGGAAGAATATTATAAGGAGATGGAAGTTGCTATGATTCGAGCGAATATAGAGGAAGATCGAGAGGCTACAATGGCTAGATTCTTAGTTGGGTTGAATCAGGAAATTGCCAACGCAGTGGAATTGCAACACTATGTTGAATTGGAGGATATGGTACACATGGCTATTAAAATTGAGAATCAATTCAAGAGGAGGGGCAGCAGCACACGTCCAAGCCAAAATTCTAATACATCCACTTGGAAACCAAATAATTGGAAAAGAGATGAGAAGCAGCCTTTGGTGAAGCCAAAAACTGAGCAAAAACAAGAGGTGGCCAGCCATGGAAATCAAGGTAAATCCGATTCGTCTACTTCTCAGAACTGTGATATTAAGTGTTTTAAGTGCCAAGGTAGGGGACACATAGCTAGCCAATGTCCGAACAAGAGAGTTATGGTGTTACGAGATAATGGTGAGATTGAAACCGAAGATGAAGATGACAACGAATCTGTGCCACCATTGGAGGATGCCGATGACGAAGAGTACGCTGCCCAAGGGGATTTGTTAGTGGCAAGGAGAGCTCTAAATATGCAAGTTAAAGAAGATGATGATGTGCAACGAGAGAACATCTTTCATACGAGATGTCATGTCAAAGATAAGGTGTGTTGTGTGATCATCGATGGGGGGAGTTGCACTAATGTTGCTAGCACAACTTTGGTGGAGAAATTAGGGCTGCCAACAATCAAGCATCCACGACCTTATAAATTGCAATGGCTCAATGATAGTTGAGAAGTAAGGGTGACTAAACAGGTGTTAGTTTCTTTCCGTATTGGAAAATATGAAGATGAAGTTTTGAGTGATGTGGTTCCAATGCAAGCTGGACACTTGTTGTTAGGGAGGCCATGGCAATTTGATCGACGTGTTAAGCATGATGGTTTCACAAATAAATACTCGTTCGTTCTTAATCAAAGGACAATCACCTTAGTGCCTTTGACACCGAAGCAAGTTTATGAAGATCAAGTGAGGTTGCAAAAGGAGAGTGATCATAAGAAAGAGAGTGAACAAAAGAGAAAGAGTGAGAAAAATGAGAGAGAAAAAGAAAAGAAAAATGCAGCCATTGAGGGAAAATTAGAGGGAAATCAAAAGAATTTTTATGCAAAAGCGAGTGAGATCAAACGAGCGTTATTTTCAAATCAGCCCATGATTGTACTTCTGTACAAAGAGGCATTTTTAAACACTAACCAAATTGACTCATCTTTGCCTAGTTTTGTTGTTTCTCTTTTGCAGGAGTTTGGTGATATCTTTCCCGAGGAGGTTCCACATGGTTTACCCCCCCTATTCGAGGGATTGAACATCAAATTGATTTCGTGCCCGGTGCTACCATTCCAAACCGACCAGCCTATAGAAGCAATCCTGAGGAGACAAAGGAGCTACAAAAACAGGTTAGTGAGTTGATGGAAAAGGGGTACGTAAGAGAAAGTATGAGTCCATGTGCCGTTCCGGTGATTTTGGTTCCTAAGAAGGATGGGACGTGGAGAATGTGCATTGATTGCCGATCCGTCAACAACATAACGGTAAAGTATCGACACCCTATTCCTCGCTTAGATGATATGTTAGATGAGTTGCATGGTTCTTGTATATTTTCTAAAATTGATTTGAAAAGTGGGCATCATCAAATTAATGCATTTAAAACAAAATATGGTTTGTATGAATGGTTAGTTATGCCTTTTGGATTAACTAATGCTCCTAGTACTTTTATGAGATTGATGAACCATGTTTTGCGTGCTTTCATTGGAAAATTTGTGGTTGTTTATTTTGATGATATCCTTATTTATAGCAAAAACTTGGAAGAGCATTTGAAGCATTTAAAACTTGTGTTAGATGTACTTACAAAGGAAGAGTTGTTTGCTAACCTAAAGAAGTGCACTTTTTGCACCGATAAGCTTGTGTTTCTTGGTTTTGTTTTTTTTTCGGAAATTGGTAAATAGATTCCAAAAAAAGGGATGTACAAAAGTACAAGGGGCATACCCCAGGATATTCAAAAAGCACGCAGCATAAGGACAAGTGGCAAAGCAAACCACAAAAAGACCTACATCAAGCTAGGATCAAAACAAAAACATTGATCAACAAAGAGCTAATCAAACTCAAATCAGAAAAGACAACAAATCAAAGTAAAGAGAAAGCAACAATAACACTACAAAGAGAGTCACACTAAAAACAGCAATAACACTACCAACTCTACCAACTTAAGTCCATGGAATAGCAATTAAATCAAGTTGGGGATGGTCCTTCCATTGATCTCTGATTTGAGTATTAATTTGAGACACCAGATTTAGTAGCAGCTGTTCTTTTGGAGTGTAAGAATTTGCAAACGTTCTATTGTTCCTCTCCCTCCATAAACCATAGATCGCAACACCGAGGCAAATTTTAGGTATAGCAAGATGAACCTCTCTCCCTTTCCAATGTTGTGCCATCCAAAGTACCGTAGTATCCCAATCTGTGTTATTCCAAATGAGACCACATCTATTCATCAAATCCTGCCAAACAAAGGAGGAAAAGTTACAATCAAAAAATAAATGATTATGGGTTTCCATGTTGCTCTGACACAAAACACAAACAAGAGGACCAGGCGTAAAAGTAAAAATTCTATCATGGGTCGCAAGTTTTTTCTGAACAGTAAACCATAATATAATCTTTTGCCTAGGAGTGCAACCTGAAGACCAAACAAGTTTGTGCCATGGAACCTCAAGGGACACCTCTCTAAGGTGTTCCCAAATATGAACAAAGGTATATTTCCTGTTGGGAGACGTAGTCCATGATAAACTATCAGATGACCCATTTGGCTTATACATATTAGATAAAAGATTTCGAACTTCATTCAACCCAATAGAATTGGACCTAGGCCAATTCCAATCCTGACCCCTTATGATGGCTGACACTTTTGCATAAGGCTCAATAGCGGCATCGTAAGAAATTCTGTTGGTATACTTTTCAAACAAAGGGCCACAAGGAAGCCAGTTATCAAACCAAAGAGAAGTATGTTGACCATTACCAATAGAATGACAAAGTAAAGGCCTAACAACTCCCCTTAATTTCAACAGCTTTCTCCAATACCAAGAACATTGACCAGGGGGTTTAATGTCCCAAAAGCTTTTTGTTTTAATCATGTACAAGTGTACCCAAGCTTTCCAATAAGAGTTATTTTTTGGGTCAAGGAGATTGCCAATATGCTTTAGATTAAGAATGGTGTTAGTGAGAAAAATATCCTTGAAGCCCAGGCCGCCCTCCTTCTTGGTTTACAAACATTGACCCAAGCAATTTTGGCTCCATGTCCATTCTCTGTATTTCCAGACCAAAGGAATCTCCTAAAAGCTTGCTCCACCTGTTTAAGCACACTTTTGGGGAGAATGAACATCCCAGACCAATACTGTTGAATTCCTGCCAAAATAGATTGAATAAGTTGAGCTCTTCCAGCATAAGACAAGAACTTAGACTTCCAGGAATTGATTCGATAACAGATTTTATTAACAAGATCTTCACAATGGCATTTTTTCAGTTTAGTGGTAATCAGAGGAACTCCAAGATACCTCATGGGAAGGGATCCTTTGGAGAATTGGAGTTCCGTCTGTATATCGTTTGCCAGCTGGTCTTCAAGCCCAGAGACAAAAATACAACTTTTAGAGTTATTTGCTTGAAGACCAGAGAAATCATGAAATAGATTTAAAGTTTTCCTAATCGTTTTTGCAGAATCGATGTCACCATTAAGAAGAATAATTAAATCATCTGCAAAACAAAGATGAGAGATTTTTAACTTGTCGCATTTCCAATGGTAGGTAAACTGGCCATTTTGGGTGTTGTGGAGAAGAAGTTGGCTCAACACCTCCATGACAAGAACAAACAAATAAGGGGAAATAGGATCACCTTGTCTAAGACCCTTGGCTCCATTAAAATATCCCACGGATTCTCCATTAAAATTGATGGAGTATCTAGGAGTAGAAATACAAGCCCTAATCCATTTCTTCAAATTTGAGGGAAAACCAAATATATCAAGTAAATCAAAGAGAAAATTCCAATTAACACTATCATATGCCTTCATGAGGTCAACCTTAGCAGCAACTCTAGGCTTACCACCAATTTTGTGATAGTCCCTTAACAAGTCTTGAGCCAATAAAACATTATCACTAATTCTCCTACCCTTAACAAATGCAGATTGGGATTGATCAATAATGGATGGAAGGATAGATTGGAGTCTATTCGCAATAATTTTAGAGATGCACTTATACACAGTATTACAACAAGATATAGGCCTAAAGTCCCCCATCTTAGACGGATTAGGAACTTTAGGAATCAAAGCTATAATAGTGGCATTAGACTCTCTAAGCATCTCTCCAGAATTAAAAAATTCCTGAATAGCTTCAATCACTGCAGGCCCAACAGTGGACCAAGATTTTTTAAAAAAGTGTGCATTAAACCCATCTGGGCCGGGGGCTTTGTTCTCATGCATACTAAAAATCATGTCCTTAATGTCATCACAGGTAGGTATTCTATCCAAGTCCTCCAACAGTTCATCAGGAATTCTTTTACACACTACTCTCCTCAGTGCCTCAATCCCAGGGTAAGGGTTATTGGCAGTGGTGCCAAGTAAACTTTGAAAATGCCTAACTGCTTCACATTTAGCCTCTTCTAAATTATTGGTAAAAGTACCATCAGGTCTTGAGTTCTTGAGTTAAGTTCTTGAGTTACTTTTGGAAGACCTTGTGGTGTAAGTTGGGGACTAAGTTATTATTTTCTACTACTTTTCATCCACAAACTGATGGTCAAACCGAAGTAGTAAATAGGACTTTATCTACTTTGTTAAGGGCTATTATTAAAAAGAACATCAAAACATGGGAAGAATGTTTACCACATGTTGAGTTTGCTTATAATCGTACTATCCATTCTGCTACTAAATTTTCACCCTTTGAAATTGTGTATGGTTTTAATCCTTTAACTCCTTTGGATTTATCTCCTTTACCTATGACTGAGCGTGTTAATTTAGATGGCAAAAAGAAAGCAGATTTTGTTAAGCAGATTCATGAGAAAGCAAGGCTCAATATTGAGAGAAGAACGGAGCAATATGCAACGCAAGCTAACAAAGGGCGACGCAATATCATCTTTGAACCCGGAGATTGGGTTTGGGTACACATGCGAAAAGAAAGATTTCCTGCACAAAGGCGTTCTAAATTGCTACCCCGAGGCGATGGTCCTTTTCAAGTTCTTGAGCGCATTAATGATAATGCCTACAAGTTAGAGTTGCTTGGTGAGTATAATGTTAGTACTACTTTCAATGTTGCTGATTTATCTCCTTTTGATGTAGGTGACGATTTGAGGACAAATCCTTTTCAAGAGGAGGGGAATGATGAGAACATGGCGGCTAGCACAAGGTGGAATGCGGACCCGAACCACGTGCCAATTGGTCCAGTTACAAGGGCGCGAGCAAAACAGTTCAAGGACAATCTCAATGGGCTGATTCAACAAATTTGGTTTGAGACTAATCTTTGTGGCCCAAAGGAGGATACTAGTGATCCACAAGGCTGGGTGTCCATGATTCAAGCTCTAGAATAAATTAAAGGCTTCCATGCCAACTTAGGGACATTTTATTATTTTTATTAGTTTCCTTTTATTTTAGTTTGGGGCGAATTATATTGGGCGATTATATTTCGTAGGTTTATAGGGCCCAACTGTAAGCCTCAGCTATTTAATCAGTTTTAGGGTTTATAATATTCAGTTTTGATGATTAATAATATTGTGAGAGTTTTCTCTTTGGTTCTTTGAAGAACTATTCGAACTTTTTTTTTCGGAAAAAAAGGGTGAATAATTCCAAAAAAGGGGCCATACCCCAGGATATTACAGTAAGCGCATAAACATGTTATGAATGCAAGAACAAACATGGAAATTAAACAAACAAGCAAAACATAACAACATGGGATGAGCAACCACACAGGACACCCCTACACCATACAACCCAGAGCCAATTTTTAAGGTCGATGTCGACTCTTAGGCCGACTCCCACTGAATTTCATTTTTGCTTCTTTCTTCTTCTGTCTGTTGGAAAGAGGGCTCCCTCGAGCCTCAAGACTGACCTTATCTTCAAGGCTATAATCAACCTCACATTCATCAACATCATCCTCACTAGAATGGCCGGTGGGCTCCTCTCTGCCCTCCCCCCGAGTATCATCAGGGTGGTGAGACGAGCTAGCTTCAGGACACATTATCGGGACATGTGTAAGAAAATATTCACTAGTGGGACCGGCGCCAGATTCTTCCAGGAGCTGAATAAGCGTATCAAACATATTGCCCCGCGTAAGAGGAGCTGCCGAGTGGGCCAAATCTTTCGTGTGGTGAGAAACACAGTCCACAGTCTTTTTCCCCTTATCTTTCTTTTCCACTACTTGCCATTTTCCGTCTGTCTTCCCATTCTTCTTATAAGGATAGTGAGCGGTAGGCCTAGAAACTGGTTTAGCAACCCTAGAGCAGTCATGTCCAAACTGAGAACACTGTTTGCATCTCACAGGGGTCCATTGATATTCTAAACTAATCTTGGTTCTGAGAGTATCACCATTAACCTCGTCTACTGATTCAATATGGAAGTCATTAAAGAAGTCAAAATCGGCTATTACTTCAATGCACACTCTAGTATAACACACCTCCTGATTTTAAGGGAAAAGGACAACTAACCATGTGATTCTTTGTTGAAGTCATAGCATTTTCGGATACTAGGACAAGGCCCATGTGGTTAACAATTGGTGCGTGAACAACTTCATCTTTTGTCGAGGACAATGCGCCGGGTAATAAGGAAAAGTGGGGTCTGCCCATGTGCTTGTCAGCGGACTGCCCCTGCACACAATTTGAAAGACCAATCTGCCCTTCAGTAATTAAAGCTCCAACCTCAGTAGAACCAGCCTTTGGCCTGTTGCCCACTATATTGCGTGTAGGAGCAGAAAAAATAGCTTGCACTTCACTGCCAAACGCTAGTTTTGGGACTGCCCCTATGGAATTAATATGACCATTGGGTCCAAATGTGGGAGAGATGTGAGCCCCGGTAGTGACAAACTCCTTGGAGATAGTATCTTTAGAATTTTTTGGATCAAACCTATGTTCTTCAACAAAATGCCCACTTGTATCATCCTGCCCACACTGAGATTTTGCATAACCCTCATTGCCAGCATATGCATCCACTCCATCAGGGCAGTTTTGTCTTTGAAACCCCTCCAATAGATATCTCAATCTGGTATTTTCATCCACCAATTTAGAGTTCAATCTAATGGCAGAATCTAACCCAACTTTTATAGGATGATCACAAAGCCACTCTCCTTCTTCGAGTCCTTCCACATCAGATTCCTGGATTGCTAGGCCAGATGCCAAGCTCTCTTCATCAAGACTCACACTAGTAGCCTTGAGGTCCCCCACTTTCTCCATTTTGCCAGTAAGATCTTCAATTGAATCTTCTTCATTCAAAGCAACAGATGTTGCTAATAAAGATGAAGAGTTTGGGGTAGCATGCTTGGTATTAGCTTGGGCAGTTGTAAGCTCACTAGATGTGGGGGCTAACAGCTTCCTCCTTAGTAATTCATTAGAATCTTGTAGCTTAGGAAAGAGAGAGGTTCTACAAGACCCTCTACCCTCCCCTTCAACTTGACTAGGGGATAGAACTTCCCATTCTGCTGGAAGATCCAGTACATCTTTAGTTATCCCAAAACTACTAACCTTGGATAGATCAGAGATGCCACCTTCTCCAATGCCATAAACAATTGATTTGGAAGGATTTGAGATGATGAAGTCCTTACCACACTGCTCAGTCATTGATTCACCTTTAATATTCATAATAGCATTGCTATGATCAATATCTATCTTTTTGGATGAACTAACTGAATCAATCTTCATAATACTATCAGTATGTGCTCTCTGGTTCACCAGTGTTGTATCAGATTTTAAATAAGAGCTAGGGACTGGATCAAGAGAATCAGACTTGTTTTTCTTTTGATTACCATTCAGCTTATCTTTATTTGCTGGACCTTTCATCATGACCACCTAGGGGAAGAAAGGAGATAGAAGAGAAAGTAATGAAGGAAGGATGAGATGAAAGAAAGAGGGAGAAATCAGAATAAAGAAGAGGATGCTGAGAGAGTCAGGCTTAACCAAATTCTAGAGAGAGGTGGGAAGCCTTTACATGTGGCAATTGGGAAGCCTTTACATGTTGCAAAAATGACTGCTAAATGTAGACGAATATCCTATGCCAGAATTTGTATTGAACTAAATGCCAATCAAGACTTACTCAAGGAAGTTATTATTGATTTTGAAGATCCTCTCACAGGTGAAATTGATCCGATTTATCTCCCAATTGAGTACCAATGGACGCCTTTACGATGTGCTAAATGTACGAGGTTCGGTCACGATTGTGCAAAGTGAAACCTCATATCCCTAATCAGAAAGGCCCACCTGTCTCTCAGGATTCTAACGATGGTGCATGGAAGAATAAGGGGAAAGGGAAATTTACTAATGTTGATACTGCTACGATTCCGTCTACCTCTACAAACACTGTAAGAGTTAATGCTACCAATTCTTTAGGAGACAACATTGAAATTCATCCAGAATTAGTCCCTACTCCCTCAAAATTAGAAGCTATTGGTCAAAGAAGGGATTGTAACCAGTTTTCTCCTTTATTAGCTGATACTGAGGCAGTTGATGAGACTGCTAATAGAGATCCAAAGAGTGTAGAAGGTGGGGGTACTTCAAGTTCCATTGTTGGTCCAGTCTCAGTCTCATCCTACGTAGAAGATCCAGGAGGCAACACCAACACGATTGTTGATATTACTGAAGATGTTAAGAAATCTACCGAGGCTACTGTGGCTGAAAGAATATCCACCTGCTCTCTGCCTTGCCCTGGCTTACCACCTGCAGCATTAAAGGTAGATTGTCCTGAAAGAACCATAAAGAATACAGGGGATCTGACATCTATCCCAATCCCAAAAGCAGCTAATTCCCAAGAGTTCCAAGCAGATGGTGCAGATCAGCACACACATGAGGATTTCCTTTTGACCCCTCCAATTGTACTACATAAAGGATCCGGTAAGGCACATCATAGGAAGAATAAACACTCTGGTTCTTCAGGTAAAAGGAATAAATCCCATCATCGTTTTTAATGATTATTAGTAGTCGAAATATAAGGGGCCTTAACCTGCTCTCTAAACAAACTGAGGTTGCTAAATTTATTTATGAAAATAATATTGATGTTCTTGGCTTAGTTGAGACTAAAGTCAGGCAAATTAATGAGGAAAATATAAAAAAGAAAATCTTTAAAGACTGGAATGTTGTCTCTAATTGCTCCCCAGACTCTAGTGGGAGAATTTGGGTGTGTTGGAATCCTGAAAAGATCAATCTTACGATCCTTAGAGTTTCCCCACAATGTATTCATGTTCATATTGCAAATGATGACTATAGTATTCAGTTCGAGGCATCTTTCATATATGGTTTTAACACAGGTCAAGATAGACAATCCTTATGGTCTGAATTACTGTCCAATTTTAAACCCAATATAAATCAAGTTCTTCTTGGAAACTTCAATGTTGTTTTGAACAACAATGAAATCTCTGAGCCAGATTTTGGTCTTAATTCTGAAATTACTGACTTCAAAAATGTGGCTAATTCTCTTTGCTTAACTGATTTAAGATTTCTAGGAGAATTTTTTTCCTGGAGCAATCGCTGATATGGTAGACCAGACTACACTCAACGAAAATTGGATAGAGCAATGGTAAACCAAACTTGGCTGGACAATTTTAATGATTCTTATGCCCATTTCCTTGAGCCAGGTATATCTGACCACTCCCCTCTCATTCTCTACCTTGATAAAGTTACTAGGAGAAAGGGTACGGTTTTTAAATTCTTTAATTTTTGGACAAAACTTGACTCTTACAACCCTACTGTGGTTAATGCTTGGAGCACTAATGTTAATGGAACTTGTCAATATCAAGTGTGTCAGAAACTTAGAATGGTTAAACAGGAGTTGAAAAAGCTTAGCAAAAGTTTTCTTGGGAAAGAAAAGTTGTTGGCCGATAAGGCTAGGGAAGACCTTAAAGTGGTTCAATCTGAACTCCTTAAAAGTCCTGGTTGTTCCTCCCTTATTTCTAGACAAAAGCACTGCTTATCTGTTTTCCTAAAAGCCATTTGGATGGAGGAGGAAACCCTTAAGCAGAAATCTAGAGTGCAATGGTTAGAGGCAGGGGACAAAAATTCTAAATATTTTTTCCATCATATTAAAAGTAGGAGAAACAGAAAAAGGATTTTCAAGCTTGAAAAACCTGATGGTTCCTTTACTAGCAATATTGAGGATGCAAAGTCAGAAGCAATCAGATACTTCAAGGATTTACTAGGTACTAGTGCAAATAACCAATACCCTGGTATTGATGCCTTGAGAAGGGTTATCATTAAAAGAGTTCCAGAGAGTTTTTTGGAGGGTCTTGACAAAATCCCTACTACTGATGAGATTAAAAACACCCTCTTTACCTTGCATGACAACAAGGCCCCTGGCCCAGATGGTTTTAATGCATTTTTCTTTAAACAATCTTGGGCTACTGTTGGGTCTGATGTTGTTGAAGCCATTCAAGAATTCTTTAACTCAGGAGAAATGTTAAGAGAATCTAATGCTACTATTATCGCTCTGATTCCTAAAGTGCCCAACCCTTCTAAGATGGGGGACTTTAGACCGATTTCGTGCTGCAATACTATTTACAAATGTATATCCAAAATCATTGCGAATAGACTCCAATCTTTTCTCCCTACCATTATTGATCAGGCACAGTCTGCATTTATTAAAGGTAGAAAAATTAGTGATAATATTTTACTTGCCCAAGATCTTCTTAGAGATTATCACAAAGGTGGCGGAAAACCTAGGGTTGCCGCCAAGGTTGATCTTATGAAAGCTTTTTTTTCTTTTTTTCTTTTTCTTTTTTTTTTCGGAAAATGGTAAATATATTCCAAAAAAGGATGTACAAAAGTACAAGGGGCATACCCCAGGATATACAAAAAGGAGCAAGGCACATAACAGGGAAAATGTAGCAAAGGAAGCTACCAATCAAGGGAGTTTAACCCAAAACAGCCAAAAAACAAATCAATACAATGCACAGGTCATCATCAAAAGAAAGGCATTAAAGCCAATTACAAAGAATGGTATTAAGATTACTATGGTGCTTCCAGTTAATCCTTATGAGAGCATGGATTTGAGAAATTAAGCTCTTGAGGGTAATCTCTTTAGGACAAAAAATGTGTTTGAAGGATCTGCTGTTCTGCTCTTTCCATAACCCATAAACAGTAACTCCCAAGCAAAGTTTGGGGATTTGATGAAGAATCGTCTTTCCTTTGAGGTGTTGAGCCATCCAAAGCAAAGTGCCATTCCATCCTTGAAAGCTTATGATAGTGTTTGTTGGGTTTTTTTGTTTGATCTTCTTGATATAATGGGATTCCCTCCTAAACTAAAAAAATGGATTATTGCATGTGTGTCTTCCCCCAGATATTCCATTAACTTTAATGGGGAATCTGTGGGATATTTTGATGGTGCTAGGGGCCTCAGGCAAGGTGATCCGATATCCCCATATCTTTTTGTTCTTATAATGGAGGCTCTAAGCCAACTTCTCCATCACAATATTCTAAATAGCCACTTCAAATACCACTGGAAATGTGATAAACTAAAAATATCCCATCTTTGTTTTGCTGATGACTTAATCATTTTATGGAATGGTGATGTTGAATCTTCTAAGTTGATTCGGCATACGTTAAATCAATTTTATGCTTTTTCTGGTCTTCAAGCCAACAATGCTAAAAGTTGTGTGTTCTTTTCTGGGATTGAAGACCAAGTGGCTAGTGATATTCTGAGGGAACTCCAATTTACCAAAGGATCGCTTCCTATGCGGTATCTGGGGGTCCCTTTGATCACAACTAAATTGAAAAAATGTCATTGTGAGGATTTGATTAGTAATATTTGCTCTAGAGTTACCTCCTGGAAGTCTAAATTCTTATCCTATGCAGGTAGGGCTCAACTCATACAATCAGTTTTGATGGGGATCCAACAATATTGGTCAGGGATGTTCATTCTCCCTAAAGGGGTTCTTAAATAAGTGGATCAAGCCCTTATGAGATTCCTTTGGACAGGTTCCACAGAAAAAGGACACGGGGCCAAAATAGCTTGGGCTAAGGTTTGCAAACCCAAAAAAGAAGGTAGTTTGGGGTTTAAAGATGTGTACCTCACAAATACTCTCCTGAACTTAAAACATATTGGTAACATTCTTGACCCTTCTAATAAATCATTGTGGAAAGAGTGGGTGCACTTGTATATGATTAAAACAAAAAGTTTTTGGGAAATTAAAGCCCCAAGCCAATGTTCTTGGTATTGGAAAAAACTATTAAAGCTTAGGGATTTTGTTATACCCATCCTACCTCATAAGATTGGCGATGGCAAACATACAGCCCTTTGGTTTGATAATTGGCTTCCTATTGGGCCTTTGTTTGAAAAATATACTAGTAGGATTGCTTATGATGCTGCCATTGATTCTAAAGAAAAAGTAGAGGCCATCATAAGTAACAATGACTGGAGATGGCCCTTGGCTAACTCCATTGGCTTGAATGAAGTTAGAAACCTTTTAAATAATATGTATAAGCCTACCGGATTGTCAGATAGTATTTCATGGAATATATCTCCTTCTGGGAGTTATAAGTTTGCACACATTTGGGATCATTTTAGGGAGGCTGCCCCTGTGGTTCCTTGGTACGACAGCGTATGGTTTTCAGGATGTACTCCAAGACAAATCTTTATTCTTTGGATTGCTGTCCAGAATAGGCTAGCAACCCATGATTGAATCTATGCTTATACACCTGGTCCTCTTGCGTGTGTGTTATGCCATTGTCACATGGAAACACATAACCACCTATTTTATGAGTGTGACTTTACGTATTTTATTTGGCAGGACCTGATGCAAAGGTGTGATCTTAGATGGAATAGAACAGATTGGGATGCTACTATATAGTGGATGGCTCAACATTGCAAGGGAAAGAAGATTCAACATGCTATTCCTAAAATTTGCTTAGGAGTTGTTGTCTATGGTATTTGGAAGGAGCGGAATGCTAGGACCTTCAAAGGACTGTCCACTCCTAAAGAACAGTTGTTGCAGAGTTTGATATCTCAAATTAACATTCAAATTAGGCTTCGATGGAAACATCATCCTCTTCTTGAGCTACATGCTAGTGTTTGGAATTAGTTGTAGAGTTGGTAGCTCACTGCGTTGAGCTTTTGCTTTGTTTGTTTCCTTCCTCCTGTTTTGGTTTTTCAGGATCATGGCAGTGGTTTTGGCTTATGATTTAGGTCTATTTTGTTTTTCAGGGTAGCCCTTGCCCTGGCCTTTTTGTGTGGCTTCTTTGCCACAGTCCTCATGTTGGACTTAATGTTTATCCTGGGGTATGCCCCTTGTACAATTTTACATCCTTTTTTGGAATATATTTACCATTTTTCGAAGAAAAAAAAACTGTGACATAAGCCTCTCCATCCTCTGAGTAGATAGTTACCTTAGCCAATGAATGCGAAGTAGCTTTAGGAGATTGATCTAGACCGCACGGATCCACAGAAGCAATGGAGATAGTTCTCTTAGCCAAGCTTTCTATATTTGCTTGTAAATCACTAGGTGGTTCACCATCTTCCCTGAGCTCTTTGAAAGGAAATTTTGGATTTGAAAGAGGGGAGGAGCATATAATGCCATCTCTCTTGCCCAAGATCACTTTCTTGGAAAGGAGATTTATCTTCTCTCTCTTCCAACTCCTCCTCATTGGAGATGAACTTAGGGTTCTAGAGAGAAGGAGAAGCTTCTCTCTCCAGATTCCCCATCACTAGATCCAAGTCTTATAGAACTATATATAAGAAATAGGAATTAGAGATGAATATTGATATTTACCTCTTGGAGTATTCTCAATTATATGATCAAAGTTGATTTGAAGATTCTTCTTCTTCAAGTGTGCTTGCTCTTCAAGCATTCATCCATGGGAGTTAATGGAGACAATTGATGTCCAATTTATCTAATCTAGTTATCTTGAGATTAGTTTTAAAAAGGTTTTAATTCATAATTCACTTCCTCTCTCTAGAAATCTCTCTTAAGTTGAAAGCATTTTGCAAGTATATTCCTTGTGTACGCTCTTGTGTATGCTTGTATGTACTTGTGTGTATATTCTCTTGTATGTGTCCTCCTTTAAAGAATATCTCATATGGATCTATATATAAAGTTTCAAAAACTTAACTCTTACGTTACAGGGTTAAAGCATGATTTTTAGAGAGCAGAAAAGGGTTAAAATGGTCATTTCGGTGCCTAAACGTAGTTTCTAAGCAATTTCCTCGCAGTGTGAGGCTTTTAAAAGGGTCTGGAACTCAAAAAGCTCAATAGAGGGGGCACATGTTGGGTGGCGACTTAGGTGGGACCGGCCACCCCCTAAGTGGGACCCGGCACTTGCTTTTTGTGATCCACTGGTTGCCCTTAAGCTCTGTTTAAAATATTACGTTCACTGCTTTTCTAGATTTTTTGTAAAAATGATTTTTGGTATCCAAAATCATTTGTTTAGGTATCGTTGGAAAGCTGTCGAGTTGAATTTCAGTACAAAAATATTCCAGGAGGTTTTAAAATGAAAATTTAAGTCCAATTGAAGTCCGAAAGTCCTTCGAAACTTTCGTCGTCTTTTTGAAATCAAATGACGTCTTTTCCAAAATTGCTTTCAAATGTGCGTCGATTTTGAACTTTTCTTCAAAATTAAATCTCTAAATACTTAGAATACTGCATTTAGAATACTTTATGTTCATACAACCCTGAGTGGATATGAATTCTGAGAGATGATTTTGACAAAATCGGGATTTATGCATGGAAAAAGGCTTTTCTGATCTTGAAGTCACTTTTCGAAGTTTGATCTTTCGATTGTGTGGAATCCAGTACCTTCCATGGGGTGCTTTTCATCATTGAATCCTCCAAGTCATTGTCCACCCTAAATCCTATCAGTGTGATCAAAATTGGACGTCTACAGTATATTGCTAGATTGAGATGCGCTTTGCGTCTTATACTCCGGTGTCTTCTGAGAATCATCTGATCGACTGAGATGCGCTTTGCATCTTATACTCCAGTGCTGAATCAGAGTATGCTGAAAGACCGAGAGGCACTTTGCGTCTTATACATCGGCGTCTTCTAAGAATCATCTGATCGACTGAGATGCACTTTGCATCTTATACTCTAGTGCCGAATTAGGGTACGTTGAAAGACTGAGATGCTCTTTGCATCTTATACTCTGGTGTCTTCTAAGAATCATCTGATCGACTAAGATGTGCTTTGCATCTTATACTCTGGTGTCTTCTGAGAATCATCTAATCGACTGAGATGCACTTTGAATCTTATACTCCGGTGCCGAATCAGGGTATGCTGAAAGACTGAAATGCGCTTTGCGTCCTATACTCCGGTGTCTTCTGAGAATCATCTGATCGATTGAGATGCATTTGTGTCTTATACTCCAGTGCCGAATCAGGGTACGCTGAAAGACTAAGATGTGCTTTGCGTCTTATACTCCGGTGTCTTCTGAGAATCATCTGATCGACTGAGATACGCTTTGCGTCTTATACTCCGGTGCCGAATCAGGGTTTGTTGAAAGACTGAGATGCGCTTTTTTTTTTTTTTTTTTTCGGAAAATGGTAAATATATTCCAAAAAAGGGATGTACACATGTACAAGGGGCATACCCCAGGAAAAAACAGTAAGCACAAAGCATAAGGACATGTGGCCGAAGAACCACTAAATAAGCCACTTTAGGCAACTAATAAAAAGGCAAAACAAAGAGTTTGCCAAGTAAAATACATCATAATGAACAGCAAAATCCATATAGAGATAATGTTTTCTAGAGAGAGAAGCTCCCACCTCTCTCTAGAATTTGGTTAAGCTTGTCTTTCATCTCCCTCATTCTCATATGTTTTCTCTCATTTTTCCTCTTCTCCTTCTTTCCTTCCCTCTCCATTTATCTTTTCCTTTTTCTTCTTTCTTGGTGGTCATTCTTCTATGGATAAGAATCCCTCAGGTTTTAAAGGTTTTATTGCTCCAGATCTGGAGAGTAAATACATTCTTAAAGGAGATGGTTCTGTGCTACTCAAAGATGGGTCACAAATTGGTGATAACCATTCTGAAGGGAAGGTTAGAGTTCTCAATGTGGCTAAACCAACATATGCACCTTCTAAGCATTCGAATTTGAATGAACCTTTGGTGAAGTGGGCTCTTAATGAGATCCAACCTGCTGAAAATTTAATGAATGCTAAGAGGGAGTCTGATTTAGAGTCTGGTTTGAAAGTCAAGGGAGATTCTGTTTCTGATATAGAGACTACTGGGAAGGGCTTTATAATCTCCAATCCATCCCAGTCCATAGTATTTGGTATTGACTATGAAGGTATCTCTGATCTATCTAAGAGCAATGGTTATGAAATTTCTGAAGACGATCTTGAGCTACCTGAGGAATGGCAAGAAATCCCCTCTAGTCAAGATGAAATGGATGAAAGGGATCTTGAGAGAACTACTTAGTTTCCTAATCTTCAGGAATCCAATGAGCTATTCAAACGGAAATCACAGGCTCCTATGTCTAATGACCTTGATGTGGCCAATGGTATGATACGGCAGCTTCAAAACGAGATAAGGCAGTTGAAGACTCTCAACCTATCTCAAGATAAAACCCCTTTGTTCAGAAGGAAGTCTAAAGTTGGTAGTAGAGTACTCGAAGGGAAGCTTCATCCTGGATCCTTTGTTTGGAAAGCTAAACAGGTGAGGTCTCTCTCAGATTCTGAATCTTGCAAGGAAAGGGTCGATGCAGACTATGAAGAAGGTGAAATCCCTAACATTGGTTCCAATGTGTGGAAAGGACAGAGCATCGACAACAAATCTGACTCTGAAATCCTATATATGTGTCCAACCAAGAACTCTTCATTTTTGCGCAAAGGTTTGGAGAAAGAAACCAAAAGTTGTTGTTTTGATCCGAAAAGTAATGATTTTCATGTAACCAATGTGTTATTAGCACGTGGTACTCACGCCCCTACAATGCATGTGTCTAACGGTCATATTGGTAGTAAATCAAATAATTCAAATATCTGTAAAGCCAAGGCCAGTCACATGGGTGTCTCAGACTTTACCACGAATTCCGGCGCCTTGCCTAGTCCTACACGCAAGCTGTCTAATGTTATTGACAATGTTCCCCACGTGGCTAGGCCTGTACAAGCCAAGGTGTTGAATGCCACTATTTCCCCAACTGCACATGCGTTTGCTTTGGACCCGAAAGATTATCCCTCTCTCCTCGGTTCAAATGCTAAAGTCACAGTGGGACCCGGAGCAGGTTTAGGCTCCCATATTAATAATGTCTCTATTTCAGTTGATATTCCAAATGATGGGCTTAATGAGAAGGACAAGCACATGGGAGCCTATGCTAGTTCCGGGATTCCTGGCGCTTTATCTAAAGGGCACATGGGCTCATCTTCTTTTTCCTGAATCCAAGGTGCTTGGTCTTCTACGGTTTTACCTAGTGTTCAAGTAGGTGCCCAGTCACAATTGGGTGGAGATTTACACAGTGGTCCTTTGCGGTCCATTCCTTGTGTTGACCCTACGCCTTATGAAAGCCTTGCTAATGTCCCTACTAAACACATGGATTCTTCCACTAAACCAGAGAATGGCTGTCACTCTAATGTTTTTCCAATAGCTACTGAGGCCAATCCAAATACCAGTTGGGCTTCTCGCGTTAAGGGCAGAGTTAAACCTGAATTTAAGGTAAATTATATTAAGCCTAGAATTGGTTCCGGAAGAAATCTTCTTATTTTACCTTCTGACCTTTCTGCTATTGGTAGAGGTAATTGGGATTACACTTTAGTTGGCACATTCATTGGGAAGAAGCTTCCCTACACTTTGGTTAAAAATGCAACAACAAGATTGTGGGATAAGAAGGGTCTGATTGATATGCTTGCCACTGACTCTGGGTACTTTTTTTTCCAATTCAGTTCCAAAGAGGAAAGTGTTAATGTTCTTGAAGGGGGTCCTTGGCATGTTGCTGGACAACCAATTTTGCTAAAAAACTGGCACCCAGGCCTTGTGCTAGACAAGGAAGCTCCCACATCAGTCCCAATCTGGGTCCATTTCTTTAACATTCCCTTAGAATATTGGACTCCAGAGGGGCTCAGTTATATTGCTAGTGCTGTGGGGAGGCCTTTGCATGTTGACAGAATGACTGCAACTTGTAGACGAATTTCATATGCTAGGATTTGTATTGAAGTCCAGGCTGAGCATGAACTGTTGCATAACTTTGATATCCAAGTTGAAGGGTCAAAAACTGAGAGGATTAACATTCGGGTCGAGTACCAATGGACGCCTATAAGATGTGCCAAATGTAAAAGATTTGGACATGATTGTTCGAAGATCCAGAAGTTTAATACAGCCCAAAAACCTCAGATTAAAGCTCCTCAGAATCAGCCCCAAAATGAATATGATGCTTGGACAGCCAAAGGTAAGGGTAAGATGACTTATACCTCAGCTCCAGAGGCTCGTATCACTCAACATGATATGGAAAGCAGTGGTCAGATTGAGGTTCTCCCTCCACAGAAAGGGGAAGGTACTAGTGCTGTTGTGACCAAGTTGCAGCCCACCTCCTCTTGCTCACCAAAGATTGACATACAAACTGGTTACAAACCTGAGTCTCAGTCTCTGCATATTCTTGTCCCAAAGTTAGACAGTGCTGGCCCGGTGCTCAAAAATCAATTCTCATCTTTAATTACCACGGATAATGAAGACACACAGCTTATTATTCCAGAGAGCAGAATTGGAGATGTGAATCCAAAGTCGGTTGTTACTAAAGCTGCTTGTCTCCAGAATGGTAATCAAATTGATAATATAGAATGTAATGAGGTTCAGAAGGTTGAAGCAATGAGGAAACAAGTTGGGCTTGAAGAGAAGCAGCAAGGCATAGACTGCATAATTTTGCCTAATCATTCTATGATTCCACAAAGTGAACAAGCTGCTGAAGGGGAGAAGGTTAATGGTCAAAGTCTGAGCTCTAAGGGAGAAGAATTAATGGATAACAGTGTATATAGTGAGAGGGTGCCAACATTGAAGCTTAGAGAAGCCTCCAACATCTCCACTACTTTGATGTCTAAATCTCCAGCGGAGTTAGAACTTAAATCTTCTAACAGTCCCAACTCTTATCCTGATCAGAATAAGGCAACCGGGGATACTTTCTCCTCAGAACCTAGATTGGAAATCCAAAATGTACAAAAGAACAGCGAATGCAGCACTTCTAATGTGGAATCCTATTCCAGGCAGAGTGGGTACACTAATTCTTTTTTCAAGAACACAATCTCTCTTGAGGGCTCTAGTGAAGATGAAGAACGATCAATCCCAGTACCTTCACATAAGAAGTATTTGGAGCATCCTAATCCCAAGATCTCTCCGGCACACTCCAGTAAGGAGAAGAACAAATCTGGCGGTTCTTCAGGTAAGAAAAAACACCCTGTTAAACGTCGTAAATGATAATCAGTTGCTGGAATATCAGAGGGCTTAACCAAGCCATCAAACAACAGGAAATTTCTAAGTTTGTCTTTACCCACAATATTGATGTTATGGGTATTGTTGAAACCAAAGTGAGAATGCCTAATCAAGACAAAATTCAGAGGACCTTGCTTCCTAATTGGAATTTTATTACGAATAGCCAACCGGATTCTGTGGACAGAATCTGGGTTGGCTGGAACCCTAATAAAGTCATGTTAACTGTCATACATTGTACTAGGCAGGTTATCCATGTTAAAATTAATTCTTTGGACCAAATGCAGTCTTTTGAAGTTTCTTTTATTTACGGATCTAACACCATCCAAGGTCGAAGACCCCTTTGGTCCACCTTGAGAAATATTGCAGCTAATATGGGTGATATCCCTTGGATTAGTCTCGGGGATTTCAACTCCGTTTTAAACTCTAATGAAATCTTCGAGGGTAATCCAGGGAGAGACCAAGGAGCTGTTGAATTTAATGATCTTGTGAATGCCACTTGTCTTGTAGATCTTAGATTCACAGGTGTGTTCTTCTCTTGGTGCAACCGACAATTTGATTCGGTTCAGTTCACCAAAAGAAAGCTTGATAGAGCTCTTGTTAATCCCAGATGGTTGGACTTGTTTCCATCAGCTTATGCAGATTTTCCCCCTTCTGGTATCTCTGACCACTCTCCTATTATTGTTTACTTATCTCCTTCTGCTAAACGGAAAGGTAAACCTTTTAAATTTTACAATTATTGGACAGAGCTGGAAAAATTTAATGATACTGTTAGCACCTCTTGGACCAAACACATTGAAGGCACTTTCCAGTTCCAGTTATTTCATAGCTTAAAAAATCTTAAAGGTGCTCTCAAAACTTTAACCAAGGATTCCTTAGGTAAGGAGAGCATTCTAGCAAACAAAACTAGGGAAGACCTTAGATCTTGCCAAAGGAATCTCGATGATAATCCTGGTGACACTTCCCTTAGAATCCTTGAAAAAGAGCTTATGCAAGTTTTCTTAAAAGCTATTCACATTGAAGAAGAGATAATTAGGCAAAAATCTAGAATTCAATGGCTTAATGCTGGGGATAAGAACACTTCTTATTTTCACAATTCCATTAAGAATCGAAGGAACCACAAACGTATTGTGTCTCTTGTTAAGCCTGATGGTACCAAGACTATTAATGAAGGGGAAGCCAAAATTGAAGCGATTAGATACTTTAAATCCATGCTTGGCACCCCTGCGGCTAACCCCTACCCTGGTATCAGTGAATTGAGGAAGGTCATTCATAAACGTATCCCTATTGAGTTATATAACATCATGGATGACATTCCTAGTTATGATGATATAAAGGAAGCCCTCCTAAGTATCCATAGTAATAAAGCTCCGGGTCCTGATGGTTATAATGCTCATTTTTTTAAGAAAACTTGGACTACTACCGGACAGTTAGTTACTAAAGCTATCAAAGAATTTTTTACTTCTAGCCAAATGCTAACTGAGTCAAATACTACCCTTATTGCTCTTATCCCCAAGATCCCCAATCCTTCTAAAATGAGTGAATTTAGGCCTATCTCTTGTTGTAACACAGTCTACAAATGCATTTCAAAAATTATATCCAAGAGACTTCAAAAAGTTTTACCAACATTGGTTGATAATGCCCAATCTGCTTTTATCAAAGGTAGAAAAATCAGTGACAATGTTCTTCTGGCCCAGGATCTTATGAGGGACTATCATAAGCCTTCTGGCCATCCTAGAGCTGCGGCAAAGGTGGACATTATGAAAGCTTATGATAGTGTGAGTTGGGAGTTTTTACTTGATCTCCTTGAGGTTCTAGGTTTTCCGCCTAGGATAAAAGGGTGGATTAGAGCCTGTATTACGAGCCCTAAGTACTCTATAAACTTTAATGGGGAATCTGTAGGGTACTTTGAGGGCGCTAAAGGTCTTAGGCAAGGTGATCCTATGTCACCTTACCTTTTTGTTCTTGTCATGGATACTCTTAGCCAATTGATTCAGCATAACATCCAACGATCCTCTAATTTTAAATACCATTGGAGATGTGATAAACTCAAAATTTTCCACCTCTGTTTTGCTGATGATCTTCTTTTATTTTTCAATGGTGATGTGAATTCTGCGTCAGTTATGAAAAATTCTTTAGATCAATTTTATAACTTCACTGGCATGAAGGCTAATGATAACAAAAGTAGTTTGTTTATTGCAGGAATGGAGGAAAGCACTTCTAATGATATATGTCGCTGTCTCCCGTTTACCCGTGGTTCTCTCCCAATGAAGTACCTGGGTGTTCCGTTGATCACCACTAGACTAAAGAAAGGAGATTGTGATGATCTCATCCAGAAAATCACTTCTAGAATCACTTCTTGGACTTCTAAATTTCTTTCTTATGCTGGCAGGCTTCAACTTATCCAATCGGTCCTTGGAGGGATACAAAACTATTGGGCTGCCATGTTTATTCTTCCTAAAAGTGTCCTTAAGCATATTGAGAGTTTAATGTGTAGATTCCTTTGGACCGGAGGAACTGATAAGGCACATAGTGCTAAAGTTGCTTGGGATTTAGTCTGTAGACCTAAGAAGGAAGGGGGGCTTGGTCTTAAAAATCTTACTCAATTGAATTCTATATTAAACCTTAAACATATCTGGGCTATTTTTACTTCTAAATCCAAATCCCTTTGGGTGGACTGGATACATACTTACATGTTGAAAGGGAAAAGTTTTTGGGAAGTCAAGACCCCTTCCCAATGCTCCTGGTATTGGCGAAAGCTCCTTAAACTTAGGTCTATGGCTAGACCAATGCTTAAGCATAGGATTGGTAATGGGTGTGGTACCTCTCTCTGGTATGATAACTGGCATCCTATGGGTCCTATTTTGGACAGAGTTGGAAGACGTGCCCAATATGATGCTGCCATCCCTTTAAATGCCAAAGTTTCTGATGTTATTAATGGAAGTGAATGGAATTGGCCTCTTACAAACACTCTTGAATTAATGGATATTAGAGGCCAATTACATTCCTTGCCTCTCCCTACTACCACTAGTGATGTGATTCAATGGTTACCCTCCCCAAATAATGTGTTCTCTTCTGCCAACACATGGGATTATGTTAGAACTCACTATCCCAAAGTCCCTTGGCATGGCCTCACACGGTTCCCGGGTTATATCCCTCGATATAGTTTTATTATGTGGTTGGCTATTCTTCATAGATTATCCACACATGATAGAATCTATACTTACACACCAGGACCTCTTGCTTGTGTTCTTTGTCACAAAGCTTTGGAATCTCATGACCATTTATTCTTTAATTGCTCTTATACTTCTTATGTGTGGCAGGGAATTCTTAATAGGTTGGAAATCTCTTATTCCGGCCCCTCTTGGGATGATCTTGTGGCTTGGGCAGCAAACAAGTGGAAAGGCAAGACTCCAAGGCAGGTTGTTCCTAAAATGTGCATTGGTTTGGTTGTGTATAGCATTTGGAAAGAAAGGAATGCTCGAAGTTTCAAACTAGAAGTGAAGCCTAAGGAAAGAGTGTTACATGACATCTGTCTCCAGATTTCCTTACAGATTCAAGCAACTTGGAAGAACGATCCCCATCTTCCTCAGTACATTGAAAGATGGGCCATTACTACATAATTAGGGCATTTTGATTTGGTCCTCATGTTTTGACATCTTGTCCTTGCCTTGATGTAACTCTTGAGTTTTGCTGGTCTTGGCTTGTCTTGTTTTGTTTGTGAGTTGTGTAAGTTTGTTAGTGCATTTGGTTGTTAGGATGGGTCACTCTCTGGGTTTTTGGCTTTTGTGTTTTTTTTGTGCTGATTGTATATCCTGGGGAATGCCCCTTGTACTTTTGTACAGTGTCGTTTGGCTTTCTTTTTCGTTAAATTAACCTTTTTTTCCGAAAAAAAAAATACATCATAATGGAGCCAAAATCAAGAAGAAAACAAAGTGAATGAAAATCAGTGCCAATTAGCCAACAGGGCATCAAGTTGGTTGTGCCTTTTCCATTTGATGTTGATTAGAGCATAAACTTGCGAGACAAAATTTTTCAGAAGTTGGTCTTTTGGAATGGAGGAGTTCTTGAAAGTTCTGTTGTTCCGCTCCCTCCACAAGCCATAAATTGACACTCCCAAGCAGATTCTGGGAATCATATGTTGGGGAGTATTCCCTTTCCAATGCTGGGTCATCCAACTAACAGTGTTGTCCCAATGGGTGCGATTCCAAGTCAATCCACATTTCAGCATTAATTCCTGCCAAATAAAAGTAGAGTAATCACATTCAAAGAAAAGATGGTTATGTGAATCCATTTGCCTAAGACAAAGAGAACATGCAAGTGGTCCAGGGGTAAACTGATAAATTCTATCCTGAGTTGCTAGCTTATTTTGAATGGCAAGCCATAAGATAAAATTCTATCTAGGGGTACTCCCTGAATACCAGGCAAACTGGTGTCATGGGACAGCTAGCGAAGTGGGTCTAATATGATTCCAAACATGGGAAAATATAAATTTTCCGTTTGGAGATGTTAGCCATTCAATTCTATCATGCAAACCAGAAGGTTTATAAAAGTTGACCAACAGGGCACGAACTTCATTAAGCCCAATTGAGTTTGATGCTGGCCAATGCCAATCAAGATCAGTGATAATAGTCTCTCTTTTTTTTCGGAAAATGGTAAATATATTCCAAAAAGAATGTACACATGTACAAGGGGCATACCCCAGGATATTCAAAAGGCACAAAGCATAAGGACAGGTGGCACAGTTAACCACTGAAAAGCCTTACCAGCAAGAATCTTTTTTTTTTTTTTCGGAAAATGGTAAATATAAACCAGGCAAGAATCAACAACAACTAACAAAAAGAACCAACGGAAAGGGATAGGACAAGCCTAGAAGCCCCATGCAAACAACACACGGATAAACAAATCTCAAAACAAAATAACCCAATACAATACAATACAAAACTTGAGAGATTTCAAACAAAAGCACAACAAAGCATCAACTCTAAATCCAATTTCTAGCATAGATTTCGACTTGGGGATGTTGTTTCCAATGAGATCTAATTTGCAAATTAATCTGAGATGTTAAAGTTTGCAGCAACTATTCTTTAGGAGTGGCAGGACCTTTAAAAGTCCTAGTATTTCTCTCCTTCCATATACCATAATAGTCTCTACTTTTGCAGAGGGAGCTATTGCAGCATCATAGGCAATTCTACTAGTATATTGCTCAAATAAAGGACCACAAGGGAGCCAATTGTCAAACCAGAGGGAAGTATGAAGTCCATTACCAACCTTATGCCTAATTAACGGTCTAGCAATATTTCTAAGTTTCAAAAGCTTTCTCCAATACCAAGAGCAATGCCCTGGGGCTTTCACCTCCCAGAAGCTTTTGGATTTAATCATGTATAAGTGAATCCATTGCTTCCATAAAGAGTTGTTTTTAGGATCAAGTAGATTTCCAATATGTTTTAAATTAAGCACAGTATTAGTAAGGAAAATATCCTTAAAACCAAGGCCTCCCTCAAGCTTAGGTCTGCAAACACTCGCCCAAGCCACCTTGGCTCCATGGGCTCTATCCGTAGTGCCACTCCACAAAAATCTTCTCAAAGCTTGATCCACCTGCTTAAGAACACTCTTAGGAAGAATGAACATACCAGACCAATACAGTTGAATACCAGATAAAACAGAATGGATGAGTTGGGTCCTACCAGCAAAGGAAAGGGATTTGGATTTCCAAGAATTAATCCTGGAGCAAATTTTGGTGACAAGTTCCTCACAATGGTGTTTCCTTAATTTTGTGGTAATTAAGGGGACACCCAAATACTTCAAGGGAAGATTTCCCTTGGTAAAATGGAACTCACTAAGCATTTCCAGAGCCAGATTATCATCAATCCCAGAGAAAAAAAAGACAACTCTTGGAGTTATTAGCTTGAAGTCCTGATAACTCATAAAATTGGTTCAAGGTATGTCTAATAACTTTAGCAGATTCCAAATCCCCATTTAAAAGTATAATTAAATCATCAGCAAAGCAAAGATGCGAAATTTTCAATTTATCACATTTCCAGTGGAAAGAAAAGGAGCCATTTTGAATATTGAAATGGAGTAGTTGGCTAAGAGCGTCCATAATAATAACAAATAGGTAAGGGGATATGGGATCACCTTGTCTAAGCCCTTTTTCTCCTTCAAAATAACCAACAGATTCCCCATTAAAATTAATGGAGTATCGAGGGGTAGAGACACAAGCTTGGACCCATTTTCTCATCCTTGGAGGGAAACCCAAAATGTCAAGAAGATCAAAGAGGAAGTTCCAATTGACATTGTCATAGGCTTTCATAAGATCAATTTTTGCAGCAGCCCTAGGTTTACCTCCACACTTATGATAGTCTCTCAAGAGGTCCTGTGCTAATAAAACATTATCGCTAATTTTTCGACCTTTGATAAAAGCAGATTGAGCTTGATCAATAAGAGAAGGTAGAACAATTTGAATTCTTTTTTTTTTCGGAAAATTTGGTAAATTAAACGAAAAAAGGAGTACAAAAGTACAAGGGGCATACCCCAGGATATACAATAGGCGCAAAAAAATGTGGAAAGAACCACCACGTAAACAAGCAAAAGGGAGGGCACAATATCTAAGTGAGTACAAAAAGATACCCTGTCAACCCTGAAAACTGCAAGCAACCCTAGGTCAAGCCAAGGCGCAAACCTAAGCACAAGAGGCAAATTACAACCAATAAAAACATTAAAAAAAAAAGGCCCAAAGTGTACAAACAAGCAACCTAAGGGCAACCACCATCCACAACCAGTCACATCAATCCACAATCAAAAACCAATTCAGCATAACCTGCAACCACTAGCAGCTTTAACACCAGTTACAGAGATATCTATAAATGTGAAGATGATTTTTCCACTTAACCCTTTGAATTCTAACAATTTGAATTCTATTAGCTAAGATTTTGGAGATACATTTATAGATAGTATTACAACAAGAGATGGGCCTAAACTCCCCCATCTTAGAGGGGTTAGGAACTTTAGGGATCAAGGCTATAATAGTGGCATTAGATTCTTTAAGCATTTCTCCTGTGGTAAAGAATTCTGTAATGGCTGAAATGATTTCATGGCCAACAGAAGCCCAGGAATTTTTAAAGAAAAAAGCGTTAAATCCATCAGGCCCGGGGGCTTTGTTATCATGCAAAGAGAAAAAAGTTTCCTTAATCTCTTCTAGGGTAGGCACCCTCTCAAGGTTAGGTAAAAAAATTTCAGGAATCCTTTTATGAATAAAGGTTCTTAGACAGTCCATCCCTGGGTAATGATTCCTAGCTGGTGAGCCAAGTAGGTCTTGGAAATATCTAATAGCTTCAGTTTTTGCCTCTTCAATGTTACAAGTAAATTGACCATTAGGCTTTTCCAATTTAAAAATTCTTTTCCTATTCCTTCTACCTTTGATAGAGTGGAAGAAATAGCTAGAGTTTTTATCACCGCATTCTAGCCATTACAGCCTAGATTTTTGCTTGAGAGTTTCTTCTTCAATCCAACTTGTTTCAAGTAAATTGTTCATGCACACTTTATGTTTAGAAATAAGATACGTGTCATGTGGGTTTTGAAGAAGCTCCGACTGGACTTTTTCCAACTCCTCCCGAGCAATATCAGCATTAATTTTTTCCTTTCCAGTAATAAGTCTACTAAACTTTTTCAACTCATATTTAACAAGTCTAAGCTTATGACAAACTTGAAACTGGAGGGTGCCCCTCACACTAGTATTCCAAGCCTGTGAGACAGTTTCAGGGTATTGATCCAATTGGGTCCAAAAATTAAAAAAATTAAAGGACCTTCCCTTCCTTCTTTCAATTTTATCCACATAAGTAATTAGAGGGGAGTGGTCAGACGTACCTGGCTTATAAAAATGTGTATAGGAATCAGAAAAATTATCCAGCCATGCTTGATTAACCAAAGCTCTGTCTAATTTTTGTTGGGTGAAGTCAGGTTTACCAAACCTCCTGTTACACCATGTAAAAAATTGTCCAGAATATCTCAGGTCAGTAACATTAAGTTGATTGACCAGATAGTTAAAATCATTAATTTCCGAATTTATGCAAGCATTAGTATCAGAGATTTCAGAGATTTGTAACACAACATTAAAGTCACCCAAAATGATGTGATTAGGAGAGCATGTGCTACTGTTAACTGATTGAAGGGAAGTCCAGAGTTCCTTTCTATCATTTCCATAGTTTGAACCATATACAAAAGATGCCTCAAATGAGATGCTTTTATCATCACTTTCAATGAAAGTATGGATAAGTTGGGAAGTGGATTTTAAAATAGAAACATGAACTTTATCCGGGTTCCAGCCAATCCAGATTCTCCCTACAGAATCAGGAGTGCTATTTGTGACAAGATTCCAATCTTTAAAAATTTTACTTTTAATCAAGTCCTCATTTGACTGTCTAACTTTGGTTTCAACAATACCAATAATATTAAAATTATTTTGATAAATAAATTTAGCAACCTCAGATTGTCTAAAGGGTTGGTTGAGACCCCTTATATTCCAACAGCAAACAATCATTAACGACGTTTATGTGTTTTTTTCCTCTTCCCCGAGGAGTTGCTATTTCTTTTTTTTCGGAAACAGGTAAATATATTCCAAAAAAAGATGTACAAATGTACAAGGGGCATACCCCAGGATAAACGTGAAGCGCTAGCATAAGGACCGTGGCAAAGAAAGCCACACAAGATAGGCCAAAGCCAAGACCAGAGCCTTAAAACATAACCAAATTACAACTCAAAACCAGAAAATGAAACTCAAAAAAGCAAAATGAGAATCAACAAACAAATCCAAAACAATCCCTGCTTCATATCCAGGATCTAGCATGTAACTCCATACTTTGGTATGGAGTTACATGTGATCGACTGAGATGCGCTTTGCGTCTTATACTCTGGTGCCGAATCAGGGTACGCTGAAAGACTGAGATGCATTTTGCGTCTTATACTCTGGTGTCTTCTGAGAATCATCTGATCGACTGGTATGTGCTTTTGCGTCTTATACTCTGGTGTCTTCTACGAATCATCTAATCGACTAAGATATGCTTTGTATCTTATACTCTGGTACCGAATCAGGGTACGCTGAAGCGCTTTGCGTCTTATACTCCAGTGTCTTCTAAGAATCACCTAATCGACAGAGATGCGCTTTGCGTCTTATACTCTGGTACCGAATCAGGGTACGCTGAAAGACTGGGATTCGCTTTGCGTCTTATACTCTAGTGTCTTCTGAGAATCATCTGATCGACTAAAATGCACTTTGCGTCTTATACTCCGGTGCCGAATCTGGGTACACTGAAAGACTGAGATGCGCTTTGCATCTTATACTCCGGTGTCTTCAGAGAATCATCTGATTGACTGAGATGTGCTTTGCGTCTTATACTCCAGTGTCGAATCAGAAAGTGGGACTTGTGATTCCATCACATCTTTGTAGCAAAATTAACACTAGTTTAATCAAATTTTTAAGATTCCTAAGGCTTAGGAGTCCGTTCGATTCAATTTCAAATTAATTTTCAAGAGACAATCAGGCTCGACTTCAATTCATTTTCTAGGATTAGGAGTCAATTGGACTCACATCAAATCAATTTCTTAAAAATCGAAGTCAATTGGACTCAAATCAAATCAATTTCTTAAAAATCAGAGTCAATTGGACTCAAATCAAATCAATTTCTTAAATTTATTAGTGCAAATAGTATTGATGTGCTTGGCCTTGTTGAAACTAAAGTCAAACTCACAAATGAGGATAAAATCAAACAAAAAAATTTTAAACATCGGAACTTTGTCTCAAACAGTAATTCAGAATTAGCTGGGAGGATTTGGGTGGGATGGAACCCTGACAAGATCAACCTGTCTGTCTTGCACATTTCTCCCCAACTTATTCACGTTCTCATTGAGAATGTCGACCACAGCTCTCAGTTTGAGGCATCTTTCGTCTATGGTTTTAACACAGGCCAAGAAAGAAAATCCTTATGGGCTGAACTTATATCCTATTTTAATCCTAATATTAATCATGTTGTACTTGGTGATTTTAATGTGGTATTAAACACCAACGAGGTATCTGAACCCAATTTTGGAATTAACTCTGATATAATTGATTTTAGTAATATAATTAATGCCCTTTGTTTGATCGATTTAAGATACTTGGGTGAATTCTTTACCTGGAGTAACAGAAGATATGGGAGACCTGATTATACACAAAGGAAATTGGATAGAGCTCTGGTGAATCAGACCTGGTTGGACAATTTTCCGGACTCTTATGGACACTTCCAAGAACCTAGTGTTTCTGACCACTCCCCCCTTGTTCTCTATCTTGATAATATAGTTAGAAGGAAGGGAAGGTCTTTTAAATTTTTTAATTTCTGGACTAAACTTGATCCTTACCCTTCTACTGTTACCAATGCTTGGGATACTTCTGTGAATGGCACAGCTCAGTATCAAGTGTGTCACAAACTTAGAATGGTTAAGCAAGCTTTGAAAAACCTTAGTAAGAGTTTTATTGGGAAAGAGAAATTGTTGGCTGATAAAGCCAGGGCTGATCTTAAAGTAGTCCAATCTGAACTGCTTAAGAAGCCCACTTGCCCTTCCCTCATTTCCAAACAAAAACAATGTAGGGCTGATTTTTTAAAATCAATTTGGATTGAGGAAGAAACCCTTTTGCAGAAATCTAGAGTGCAATGGTTAAAAGCTGGAGACAAAAATTCTAGATACTTTTTCCAACATATTAAAAGTAGGAGAAATTTTAAAAGGATTTTCAAACTTGAAAAGCCTGATGGCTCCTTTACTCGCAATATTGAGGAAGCTAAATTAGAAGCAGTTAGACACTTTAAAGATTTACTTGGCACTCCTGCAAATAACCGGTATCCTGGGATTGATGCCCTGAGAGAGATCATCTATAAAAGAATTCCAGAAAATCTTTTGGAAGATCTTGATAGAATTCCTAACTTAGATGAGATTAAGAACATAATGCTTAGTTTGCATGACAACAAAGCTCCTGGCCCTGATGGTTTTAATGCCTTTTTCTTTAAACAGTCTTGGTCAACTGTTGGAGCTGATGTTATGAAAGCTATTCAAGAATTTTTTATTTCGGGAGAAATGCTTAGAGAGTCCAACACTACTATTATAGCTCTGATCCCCAAAGTACCTAATCCTTCCAAAATGGGGGATTTTAGACCCATATCTTGCTGTAATACTATTTATAAATGTATCTCTAAAATTATTGCAAATAGACTCCAAAATATTCTCCCTACCATCATTGACCAATCACAATCTGCTTTCGTTAAGGGTAGGAAAATTAGTGATAACGTCTTACTTGCCCAAGATCTTCTGAGAGACTATCACAAAGTTGGGGGCAAACCTAGAATTGCTGCCAAAGTTGATCTAATGAAAGCATATGATAGTGTTAGTTGGAACTTTTTGTTTGACCTTCTTGATACCATTGGTGTTCCTCCTAATCTAAAAAAATGGATCATTGCTTGTGTTACTTCCCCTAGATATTCCATTAACTTCAATGGGGAGTCTGTGGGTTATTTTGATGGTGCTAGAGGGTTGAGACAAGGTGACCCTATTTCCCCTTATCTTTTTGTTCTTATTATGGAGGCTCTTAGCCAACTTCTCCACCACAATATTCAGAATAGTCAATTCACCTATCATTGGAAATGCGAGAAAATTAAAATTTCTCACCTGTGCTTTGCTGACGATCTTATTATTTTCTTGAATGGTGATATTGAATCTGCTAGATTGGTTCGAAAAACTCTTAATCAATTCTATGATTTTTCAGGTCTTCAAGCTAACAATGCTAAAAGTTGTGTTTTCTTTTCTGGGATTGATGACCAGTTGGTTACTGATATTTTGAGGGAACTCCAATTTTCCATCGGATCCCTTCCTATGAGATATCTTGGGGTCCCTCTGATTACAACCAAATTGAAAAAATGCCATTGCAATGAGTTGGTCAACAAAATATGCTCTAGAATTACCTCTTGGAAATCTAAATTCTTATCCTTTGCAGGAAGGGCTCAGCTTATACAATCCGTGTTATCTGGTATCCAGCAATATTGGTCAGGGATGTTCATCCTCCCCAAAGGAGTTCTAAAACAGGTGGACCAAGCTCTACGAAGATTTCTTTGGTCTGGGACCATTGAGAAGAGGCATGGGGCCAAAATAGCTTGGGATAAGGTTTGCAAACCCAAAAAGGAAGGTGGTTTGGGGTTTAAAGATATTTTCCTCACTAATACTCTCCTGAACTTAAAGCATATTGGTAATATTCTTGACCCTAAAAATAAGTCATTGTGGAAAGAATGGGTGCACATGTATATGATTAAATGTAAAAGTTTTTGGGAAATCAAAGCTCCAAGCCAATGCTCTTGGTATTGGAGAAAATTATTAAAGCTGAGGGATTTCGTGAGACCCATCCTGATTCATAAGATTGGTGATGGTAAACATACGTCGCTCTGGTTTGATAATTGGCTTCCCATTGGTCCTTTGTTTGAGAAATATACACCTAGGATTGCTTATGATGCTGCCATTGATCCCCGAGCTAAAGTGGCAACAATTATTAGAAATAATGATTGGAACTGGCCATCATCTAACTCCATTGGCCTAAATGAAGTTAGATGTTTATTATCGAATCTGTATAAACCTTTAGGAATGTTAGATAGTATCTCATGGACCACTTCTCCTTCTAGAGGATTTATTTTTTCTCATGTCTGGGACTACTTTAGAGAGGTGGCCCCTGTGGCACATTGGCACAAAATTGTTTGGTACTCAGGGTGTACACCTAGACAGAACTTTATCCTTTGGATTGCTGTACAGAATAGACTCGCTACCCATGATAGGATTTATGCCTATACCCAGGGGCCCCTTGCTTGTGTTTTTTGTCACTGTCATATGGAAACTCATAACCATTTATTTTTTGAATGTGCCTACTCTTCTCCCATTTGGCAGGATTTAATGCAGAGATGTCAACTTACTTGGAATAGGACAAATTGGAATACAACTGTTCAATGGATGGCACAAAACTGGAAGGGCAAGAAAATTCAACAGGCTATCCCTATGATTTGCCATGGTGTAGCTATCTACGGCTTATGGAGGGAAAGAAATAAGAGGACATTTAAAGGTTCTTCCATGACACAAGAACAACTACTCCATAATATGGTTTCTCAAATCAACATTCAAATTAGGATCAAATGGAAACAAGACCCCCAACTTGAGGTTTTTGCCAGAGACTGGACATGAGAGGGTGGTTGCTTGTAAATTTCACTGTTTGTATTGATGGTTTGACCTTTTTATTTTTTGTTTTTCTGTTTTCTGTCAATTAGTTAGAGACTTTGTGTGTCTCTAGTCCTCATGCTGTGCCTTTTGGAGTTTCCTTGGGTTCGCCCGTTGTAGCCTGTCTTTTTCTATTTTGTGGCCTCCATGCCACAAGTCCTCATGCTGCGCTTTCTTGTTATACCCTGGGGTATGCCCCTTGTACATTTGTACATCCTTTTTTTTGGAATATATTTACCCTTTTCCGAAAAAAAAAAAAAAATTTCTTAAAATTGGAGTCAATTGGACTCAAATCAAATCAATTTCAAGAATCAAGAGTCAAATGGACTCGAATCAATCAATTTCTTAAAAATCGGAGTCAATTAGACTCAAATCAAATCAATTTCTTAAAAATCGTAGTCAATTGGACTCAAATCAAATCAATTATTTTAAAAATTGGAGTCAATTGGACTCAAGTCAAATCAATTTCTTAAAATCAGATTCAATTGGACTCAAATCAAATCAATTTCAAACCAATTTTCGAGAATTAGTAGTCAAATGGGCTCGAATCAATTAATTTCTGAAAAATCAGAGTCAATTGGACTCAAATCAAATCAAATTCAAATCAATTTTAAGAATCAGGAGTCAAATGGACTCGGATCAAAACAATTTCATTGCAAATGGGGCCAATTTTTACTCATGATTGGGCTTAAAAGTTTATTTTTCAAACTTTGAGAGTCCTTTCAAAATGAGGGAAAATCTCAATTTAGGGGAAAAAGGACACCGGCCACACGCAGCGGCACTCGGTGAAAGCGCAGCAGCACTCATGGAGTGCCAGCGCGGCACTCGCTATCTGCCAAGCGGCACTCAATGAGTGCCGGTGTCTTTTCATCGATTGCCGGTTTGACTAGCAGTGTTTTAAAAACCCAAAATTTCTCCTTTTTAAGCTCAAGCAAAAGGCATCTAGACAATGCAACAAAGGATGGGAAATTAACTTAAAAGAGAAAATCCATCCTGACAATTAAAGTACAAAGCAAACCTAAAAAATCCTATAAAAGCAAAGGAGCACCAAAACATCAATGCAACTCCAGCATAACAAAAGGGGAGGACCAAGCCATGTCCCAATTATGGAGTAATGGCCCATCTTTCAATGTACTGAGGGAGATGGGGATCAGTTTTCCAAGTAGCCTGTATCTGTAAGGAAATCTGAAGACAAATATCTTGTAAAACTCTTTCCTTAGTCTTCATGCCATTTTTGAAGCTTCTCGCATTCCTTTCCTGCCAAATGCTATAAACAACCAAACTAAGGCACATTTTAGGGACAATATGCCATGGAGTCTTGCCTTTCCACTTGTTTGCTGCCCAGTCCACAAGAGCATTCCATGAGAGGGCCGAATAAGAGATTGTCAACCTATTAAGAACTCCCTGCCACACGTAAGAAGAATAAGAGCAATTAAAGAATAAATGGTCATGAGATTCCAAATGTTTATGACAAAACACACAAGCAAGTGGTCCGGGGGTGTATGTATAAATTCTATCATGTGTGGATAATCTACAAAGAATAGCCAACCACAAAATAAAACTATAATGAGGGATATTACCCGGGAACCTAGTTAGGCCATACCAGTGGACTTTGGGATAATGGATCCGAATATGATCCCAAGTGTTGGTAGAAGAGAACACATTATTTGGCGAGGGTAACGATTGGACCACATCACTAGAGGTATTTGGGAGGGGTAGGGAATGAAGTTGGCCTCTAATTTCCATTAATTCAATTGTGTTCGTACGAGGCCAATTCCATTCACTTCCAAAATTTCTCATTCTCTTCATTCTCTCACTCTTCTTTATTCGAATTTTCTCTCCAAAAATTTCATAACTCTTGCTTTTCAACTCAAGAATCTCTCAACCAAAGGTATGTTTACTACTTTTCATCATTAAGATTGCATTTTTCTTGCTTCAAAGATTGAAATCTTTGTTAGTTTATATATCCTTTGTGTTTCTCCCCCCAATTTTTCATATGAATTTTGATTTCCTCTCTTTTTGCTTGTAGATTCTATAATGGCTAGTGGCTCTATCTCCCATGGACCCTCTAGGAAGAAATACAAACCTTCCCCTGGCCACGACTCATTGCTCATTCTTGCTGATCCTGACAAACACCTCTCGGCATGAGCCTTTAATAAACTGGTATGAAATTCAAATCTCTTGCTCTCTTATGACAATGAATGTAATGCCATGCAATATATGATGATTGATGCATGTATAAATGTGCCTTTGATTGTATGCATTTTGATATGTCCAAACTCATTGTTATGCCTCCTTTTAGTTGATTTTGGATGAAATCTTTGATATTAGGATCATGTACGAACCCTAGATTATGCTCTTTCTTATGCTTATAAAATTGGGACCAAACCCAAAATTCTATTACATTCTTTCATCACAACGGGAGATCGCACCGACCCTGTTAGGTGCTTAGATTTCAAGATTTATAGGCGGCGGAGTCGCTGAAACTCGAGATTCTCGAATCTAAAAAAGCATTGAGTCACTTAGACTCAAAAGAATTTTATTTTACAAAAAACATTGAGTCGCTTGGACTCAAAAGAATCTTATTTTATAAAAGACATTGAGTTACTTAGACTCACAAGAATTTTTATTCTTCAAAAAGCATTGAGTCGCTTGGACTCAAAAGAACTTTATTTTACCAAAAGCATTGAGTCGCTTAGACTTAAAAGAATTATATTTTTAAAAAAAACATTGAGTCGCTTGGACTCAAAAGAATCTTATTTTATTTTTATTTTTTCGGAATATGGTTAATCAATAAAAAAAGGAAAAAGTATAAGACATTGAGTTACTTAGACTCACAAGAATTTTTATTCTTCAAAAAGCATTAAGTCGCTTAGACTCAAAAGAACTTTATTTTTTCAAAAGCATTGAGTCACTTAGACTCAAAATAATTTTATTTTACAAAAATACATTGAGTCGCTTGGACTCAAAAGAATCTTATTTTATAAAAGACATTGAGTTACTTAGACTCACAAGAATTTTTATTCTTCAAAAAGCATTGAGTCGCTTAGACTCAAAAGAACTTTGTGTTTTACAAAAAGCATTGAGTTGCTTAGACTCAAAAGATTTTTTTCAACAATCACGGAGTCACTAGGACTCAAAAGAATTCTCTTCTCTTTTTTTTTTTTTTTTATTACATATATATTTTTGAGATGCTAGGACTCAAGAATTTTATTTTTCAAAGCATGGAGTCACTATGACTCAAGAATTTATTTTTTCAAAGCATGGAGTTGATTAGACTCAAGAATTTAATTTTTCAAAGCATTGAGTCACCATGGATTCAAGAATTTTATTTCCAAAGCCTTGTTGATCTTGTTCCTCTCTTTTTATCACCTTACCTCTTTCTTTTCTTATTCTCATTTTATTCCTGTCACTTTTGCAGATGCATGAGGCTTCCCTTAAGGGCCATGGGTAAAGCTCATGGACGCCGGTGGTACAATGATCTATCTGACGAAGTTAGAACCAAAGTCAATAATGCTGATTTCGGACTCTTTGCGCTGCTTTTGGAGAAAAGTTCAAATGACATGACCCATATTCAAGCCCTATCAGAGAGATGGTGGGACACAACACACATTTTATATGCCATTTGGGGAAATGACGATGACTCCTCTGGTCTTTTATATGATCACCGGCATCCCTTTCGGTGGTCTCCCGGTGGTTTCTTTTGACGATCTCCCGAGTCGTCATGAGCAGATTATTGATTTACTTGGGGCCTACCCTGGAGAATTCATAGTGCCTGCGAAGTGGTTTCTGGACACCTTCAGAGGCCAGGTTTTTACTGATGATCAAATGACTAGGGCCTTTATTATGTATGTGCTGGGTTGCTCTTTGATGAACACGAAAGGAGATAGGATCAATCTGGGGTATTTAGTCTCTTTAGAGAACATTAGCCGCATATCTTAGTACAACTGGGGAGGGGCAGGGCTGGCTACCATCTACCGTCATATGAGTGATGTGCCCAGGGGCAATTACCCTTCTACTGGCGGGTACTGGAGAGCTTGAGAGGTAATACCTCATCTTTTTTTCTCTTCTTATCATTTATTGTTTTAATTTTTCTTATTCACCCATCTATTCAAAAATCTTCTTCTCTATTTTTGTTCTCCCATTTTTTTTTGTTTTATTTTTTTTATTTTGAACATTAAATTTAAACTTTAAAACTTTCCTTGCAGATATGGTCCCATGAGTACCTGAGCATGAGGGCTCCTAGTACTAGGGAGGGTGAGGCTACGATCATGACTCGAGGCTTAAAGTGGAGGAAAGGGGCGACGGGCCGTAAAGTGGGGGCCCATGACTTTGTTGGTTACAAGAACCTTCTTATCAACCTACGTGAGGTTCATGTGATATGGAACCCATGGGAAGCAGCCCTCCCAGAGGCTAATGTAGAGATTTAGGCACTTGTGGGCTTTTCTAGGATGAGGATCCTGATGGTGGGAGAGGCATGCCGAGAGTGGTATCATAGTGAGAGGGTGACCGGGCAATCTCTTGCTGCTCCCAGCTTTTATGTGCCGAGGGCTCCACCAGCTACTATGAGGAGCACTGAGACCTTGGACCATGAGGACCTTGTCACCGTTTTGAGGGGGGGAAATATTGCAAATCATGTGGACGGTCCGGATGGCTATCCTAATTTCGGGCTAAATTCTATCATGCGCAATTTCCCTCTTATGGATATTACCCGGGTAATCAAAAACTTCTTCTTTTTTTCTTCTTTTTTTTTGAAATGATATTCATATAGACTTGAATTTTCTTTTGCAGCCGGTCCCTGGAGCAGCTGAACCTCCAGCCCACCCCCAGTGGAACTGGAATGTGCTAATGGTTCATATGGTTCAGGAAACCATGTATCAGCTGACCCCCTATACTCAGAATGTCCCAACTATCCCCCTACAATATGACATGGTTCCCCAAAATTATGCTGAGGAAGGGCTATCGTATGCACATATCGTCCAACATTGGATTCACGGTCGTGAGTGGAGGGTAATATTCAACACTTCTTTATTCATTCATTTTCTCAATTGCTTCAATCACTAATGCTTTGAAAACTCAATTTTAGGCCGATGGAGCAAGAGCCAACGCGAACCTTCAGTTTAGAGCCATGGTACATCTCTCAACTTTTTCTCTTCTTCTCTTTTTTATTTGAAAGTTTTTTGAAAGAATATTCATTATTTCTTTCTTCTTTTCTTCTTTTTTTTTTATAAATTGAATCCTCTTTTAGTAAAAGAATTTATTCCACTGAATTTTGAGTTTTAAAGAATTTTTAAAAGAATCTGGGCTTTATTAGTTTGAAACCTGGAGATTTCAAAAGAATTTTACTAATTTTTTTGTCATGCAGGAGGAGGCAAATGCAAGGGCTTTAAATGGG
This sequence comes from Hydrangea macrophylla, assembly GCA_033977485.1. NCBI lineage: Eukaryota > Viridiplantae > Streptophyta > Magnoliopsida > Cornales > Hydrangeaceae > Hydrangea > Hydrangea macrophylla. The sequence continues at coordinate 55,470,544 of CM066997.1, forward strand.
CCAGGGAGATAGCTATCAAGGAGGTGCCGGAGGCAATGGCCCCAAGGTGAAGGTGATGGTGGAGACGGTGGAGACGGTGGAGATGGTGGGGCTGGGGGCAGCCGAGAGTGGTATCATAGTGAGAGGGTGACCAGGCAATCTCTTGCTGCTCCCAGCTTCTATGTGCCGAGGGCTCCACCAGCTACTATGAGGAGCACTGAGACCTTGGACCATGAGGACCTTGTCGCCGTTTTGAGGGGGGAAAATATTGCAAATCATGTGGACGGTCCGGACGGCTATCCTAATTTCGGGCTGAATTCTATCATGCGCAATTTCCCTCTTATGGATATTACCCGGGTAATCAAAAACTTCTTCTTTTTTTCTTTTTCTTTTTTTTTTTTTGAAATGATATTCATATAGACTTGAATTTTCTTTTGCAGCCGGTCCCTGGAGCAGCTGAACCTCCAGCCCACCCCCAGTGGAACTGGAATGTGTCAATGGTTCATATAGGTCAGGAAACCATGTATCAGCTGACCCCCTATACTCAGAATGTCCCAACTATCCCCCTACAATATGACATGGTTCCCCAAAATAATGCTGAGGAAGGGCTATCGTATGCACATATCGTCCAACATTGGATTCACGGTCGTGAGTGGAGGGTAATATTCAACACTTCTTTATTCATTCATTTTCTCAATTGCTTCAATCACTAATGCTTTGAAAACTCAATTTTAGGCCAATGGAGCAAGAGCCAACGCGGACGTTCAGTTTAGAGCCATGGTACATCTCTCAACTTTTTCTCTTCCTCTCTTTTTTATTTGAAAGTTTTTTGAAAGAATATTCATTATTTCTTCCTTCTTATCTTCTTTTTTTTTTAAATTGAATCCGCTTTTAGTAAAAGAATTTATTCCACTGAATTTTGAGTTTTAAAGAATTTTTAAAAGAATCTGGGCTTTATTAGTTTGAAACCTGGAGATTTCAAAAGAATTTTACTAATTTTTTTGTCATGCAGGAGGAGGAGCTTAAAGCCATGAGGAAGCAAATGCAAGGGCTTCAAATGGGCCAGGGATGCAGCTATCAAGGAGGTGCCGGAGGCAATGGCCAAGGCGGAGGTGATGGAGGAGACGGTGGAGATGGTGGGGCTGGGGGCAGCCAGACAGCTCCACAAGCGCCCAGAAAGAATCCTCGTTGTCGACGAGGATGATCTATCCCTCCCTCTGCCTTTTATTTTATGGGGTCCGTGTGTGGATAAGACAAAGGAAACATCCCTTTCTTTTCATGGATTTTAATTAGGCGGATAGAAAACATGCATGGTGGCCAGCGTGCTGATTTTGAATTCTATTTTTGCATTTATGCTTGATTACTATCTCGGTATTGATTTTATTTATCTTGCTGACTAAAAAATATGAATGCTCTATTGCTTATTGATGAATGGTGCAGAAGAAATGGTGCTTAAATGCCCAAAGATTTACATTTTGGTCAATTTTTATGCAGGTTTTGGGCTTTATTATTAAAAACTGCTTCATGACCTGTTTAAACACTGGCCGGCACTCAGTGAGGTGGAACGACACTCACTGAATGCTGCGCGGCACTCAGTGACTGTCGGTCGGCACTCAATGAGTGTCTCCGCTTTTTATCAGGTGCCAGTTTGTCCCATCTTCCTTATATAAATTGCCATTTGCTCCTTTCGTGCTTATGTCAAATTTTCCAAGGATTCTTTCCCTTCTTCTCACTTAACCCTCAAACATATTCATTTTCTCCCCACCTCTTATGGCTCCCATCAGTTCTGACATTCTCTTCTGTTGGATGGTGTCACACCCCGGCGTAGCCAAAATATGGAAAATTTTAAAATTTTCATCTTGGACCCTGAGGCACGTGACTGGTGGAAGTACCGAATTGTCCATGTCCAAAATAATAATAACCAAATGCTATGACAAAAGGGTAAAAGCAACATCTACTACTAGAATATATTACAATGAAAGGCTACAAAGGTACTAGCTAATTAAATACATAAGAGTCTTATGGCTCTCGGCCTTACAAAAACTAATACAAAAATATGATAAGTCTTATGATTACAACAAAAGAAATATTTACAAAGGGAAGCTACTGGTCTTCTTCCTAACTCGTATAACCATAATCTTCTTCAGTATAATCTTCTTCCACGTTATATTCTTGAGTAGCTCTATAGACTGTGTTCTTGTGACCTGGATAAGCTGGACATGGGAATGTCTAGCGACATGAACGTCGTCAGCTTATGAAAGCTTTTTTTTTTTATGAAAGCTGAGTGAGAAAACTAAATCAAATGGAATGTATATAGTAAAGCACAACAAAGATACCCTTATTACTTTTTAACACATCTTTTAAGATCTTTGCGTTCTCACCGTCGGGTTATAACTACCAATATACCCGACCACGTATTCGAAAAGAAAACGTCCAACTGAGAAAACTCGTCTCAACATTCTTAACGCCACTATCATCTATTGACCAACATCCGACATCATTTACTAACCCAAAAACATCTCTTACTAACTAAACCATCTTTCATTTACCAATAGTTATCAAAGCAGGAGAGTGATCAGAAATACCAGCAGGGAGAAATTTAGCTTGAGAAGAAGTGAATCTGCCAAGCCAGTTCTGGTTGACCAGAGCACGATCCATTTTTTTCTTGATGAATTGGGAAGAAGAATTTCGGCTCCATGAGAAAAAAACACCTGTATATCGAAGATCTACAACGCAGGAGGCATTCACAAAAGAGTTAAATTCCTCAGCCCCTTGGTCTCTTCCCTGGTTACCCCCAAAAATTTCATTTTGGTTCAGCACCATATTGAAATCTCCGAGAACAATCCAGGGATGCGACCCAAGAGAACCTGAAATAAGATTTAAATCTATCCAAAGTCTTCTTCTTTCAATAACCGTATTGAAAGCATACACAAAAGATGCCTCAAAAGCCAAAGTTTTATCAATAGTTTCAATAAAGACATGAATGACTTGACTAGATCTTTTAATAGGAGTCAAAGTGACTCTATTTGGATTCCAGCCAATCCATATACGATCAACACCTATGGGTCTAAAGTCTCTTGGATTAATGTCTGTAAACCTAAACAGGAAGGCGGTTTGGGTCTGAAAAATTTACCTCAACTCAATAAAGTTTTGAATTTTAAACATATTTGGGCTTTATTTTCTTCTAACCAAAACTCTCTTTGGATTAAATGGATACATATTTATATGCTTAAAGGAAAGAGTTTTTGGGCTGTTAAACCCCCTTCTCAATGCTCTTGGTACTGGAGAAAGTTGCTCAATCTTAGACCCATTGTTAGACCTATGCTTAAGCATAGAATTGGAAATGGATGTGGTACCTTTCTTTGGTATGATAATTGGCATCCTATGGGGCCGTTAGTGGAGAGAGTGGGTAGTAGAGTTAGTTATGATGCGGATATCCCCTTGGATGCCAAGGTGTCAGAGGTTGTCGAAGGGGAGGAATGAGATTGGCCTATTACTAACACTTTGGAACTCATGGAGATTAGAGATCAATTAAGCTCCATTCCATCCCCCTCTGAATCTCAAGATAAAGTTGTTTGGACTCCTTCACCTAATGGGCAATACTCTGCGGCACATACTTTGGATTACATTAGAGATTCTAGTCCGAAAGTTCCTTGGTATAATCTTGTTTGGTTTCCAGGTAACATTCCTCGTCAAAGCTTTATTTTGTGGTTAGCTTTTCTTAACAGGTTATCTACTCACGACCGCATCTACACTTTCACTCAAGGCCCCTTGGCATGTGTGTTATGTCACAAAGGTATGGAAAATCTTGATCACCTATTCTTCAATTGCTCATTTGCTTCTTTTGTGTGGCAGGGTATTCTGCAAAGGTTGGGGATTGGTTGCAATGCTTCAACGTGGAACTCTATAATTGACTGGGCAGCTAGGACTTGGAATCAAAGACACCCTAAAAACATTATCCGTAAAATGTGTTTAGGGATGGTGGTGTACAGCATTTGGAGGGAGAGGAATGCCAGAACATTTCAAAAGGATACTAAGAGGAAGGAAATTATCCTCCAAGACGTTTGCAATTACATTCTTATCCAGATTCAAATCAAATGGAGAAACGACCCTCTTCTCCCAAGCTATATTGAGAGATGGGAGCTTAGTGTTCAGTGACACACTTTTGTTCTTTCTTTGGGCTTTATGCTTTAAGGTTTTCTATGGTTGCTTTTGCTCAGCTTTGGCTGACTTGCCCTTTTTTCATGTTTTCCCTAGTCTGTTGTATTGCTTTGGGATGTTTCACTCTCTGTGGTGCTCTCGGTGATGGGCTCTTTCTAGGTTTTCTGATTTAGAAAGTGTCATTACTTTGTTTTGGTTTTACTGTACATCCTGGGGTATGCCCCTTGTACATATGTAGATGCCGTTTGGCTTTTTCTTTTTTGATTTATTTACCATTTCCCAAAAAAAAAAATCTTTCATTTACCAAAATACCTTCCACCAACTGAAACATCTTTTAACAACCACCTCGTCACGAAGAACAGAAGTGTTAGGGAGTGTTAGAATATCCATTCTATCACGAAGAACTGAAGCATTTACGGAGTGCAAGAACATCCATTCCATCACTAAGAACTGAAAGGAGTCTTCACTCTAAGAAACACCACTTCGCCATCACGAAGAACCGAAGTGTTTACGGAGTGCAAGAACATCCATTCCTTCACTAAGAACTGAAAGGAATCTTCACTCTAAGAAATACCACTTCGTCATCACGAAGAACCAAAACGTTTACGGAGTACAATAACATCCATTCCATCACTAAGAACTGAAAGGAGTCTTTACTCTAAGAAACACCACTTCGCCATCACGAAGAACTAAAACATTTAAGGAGTGCAAGATCATCCATTCCATCACTAAGAACCGAAAGGAGTCTTCACTCTAAGAAACACCACTTCGTCATCACGAAGAACCGAAGCATTTATGGAGTGTAAGAACATCCATTCCATCACTAAGAATTGAAAGGAGTCTTTACTCTAAAAAACACCATTTTGCCATCATGAAGAACTGAAGCGTTAGCTGTACCCCCTTTCGTCACAAAGACCCGAAAGGATGCACAATACTCATCACTTCACAACCCATCAAACACGTCCTTTGCTCACTATCCCGGCCTCCGCGGATTGGTTTACCTATCCAACACTTATCCTTAACATACTCTGCTCTTAACCAAGCACAATCAATCCTTACATATCCTTGACCGCATTCGCGACACTCGTCCCGTGGTTTAATTTGTTAATAACTTTCATTTACACATACAAGTTTGCGTTCCTACGTCCGTTGTTCTATTTTTTTTTTCAAAATATACCCATGAAGTCAGAATTAACGTCGTCGTTCAGCTTACGGCTTAAATAGTTTCCTAAAGAAACTTTTCCCGGAAAAACTTCCCAGAAACCGATTTCTCCCATAAATCGGTTTCTGGCGCCAGATTCCCAAATCCTCTATTTTTATGCAATGTACAATCATTTAAGCTCAGGGTACGCCAATTATATACTCCTATGAGTAGTATAACTTGTCTAAAGTAGTGTAGATACTCCATATATATCCAAGCATGGGTCTATGTACAACTAATTCAAGCTTATGTTAAGATTTCAAAGCATCATCTTGGTTATACTTGTAAAATACATGCATGGGTTCATTATCATGTCTATAAAACTAACAAAACTACACAGACCCTTAACATACTCATCTACTCGATAGCACTACCATAGCACAAGATATTCATAACCACACAAGTATCGGAGAACAAGCATCATCAGTAAACACATCATACAAGTAGTAATGCGAACCTCAATAACTTGTATTGAGACCCAACAACAATATTGACATGTTTTACCCAGAAAAGCTAAAATCATATTGTAGTTGATGGAACCTTGACCCATTGCTTATATGGAAGCAAGAACCTTGGTATGTAAAGATGCCACAATCAGATGCGGAAAGCTGATTGATAAGTCAAAATTTGCGTTCTGTGAAAGAATAAGGGGGAGGAGCAAAGCTCAACTTCAAAATTGTGTTAATCCATATATATAAGTCTGCCCATACAAAAGAGTATATATAGGATTGGAACAACCCTCCAACCATAGGGATAAATGCAAGTTGTTGGAACAACCCTCCAACCATAGGAAATAAATGCAAGTTGTTGGAACAACCCTCCAACCATAGGAAATAATGCTACCACGTTTTTTAACATAGACTAATACAAAAAAAAGTAGTTTAACTCTTTAATACAACTTAGAAACATGAATAAACTCCCAACTACCAACTATAAAACATAAATAGCTATATCTTAGAAGTTACATTCAGCACTTGGAAGTTATATTCATCCTATATCTCCACATGCATGAAATAAGTTGACAAAAACTTTATTTCCCATTAGGCCACACTTAGGAATTTTGAAATCAGCCCAAAAATGCCTCCTTGATATTATTAGATTATCCATTTTGGAAACGGCCCAATTCAGACCATTAAGTGCTTCCTTGATTCTCATCAAGTAGTTGTACAATCTGCCAGGAATTGATTTTACTGTGTCGATTGAATTGATATGATTTATTTGGGCATGATAAATTGCTTTGTAGATCAAACTCAAAACTAGAACATTGTAGTTAATTGGATTAGCTTTGTGTACAAAAAAAACTAGCTTCAATTACATTTTTGAGCTCAAAATATTTATTTTACTTAGACATTTCTATATTTTTGGACTGCTCTGTCCCAGATTTATAGTACTGTGTTGCATGTGCATTTCACCTATGATGTATTGATTTCTAGACTAAGCTATAGAAGAGTTATTTGCAGATAAATGAGTTATCTTTCTCCACAAAAAAACCTAGCCTCATTCCCATTTTTGAACTGCTCAAAATGTTCATTTTGCTAAACAACATTCTACTGGAAGTTTCTGCTTCCCAGATTGATAATACTACGTTATAAATACATTTCACCTATGAAGGATTGATATTTAGACTAAGCTATATAAGATTTATTTGTAGATAAATGAGTTAGCTTTCTCCACAAAAAAAACCTAGCCTCATTCCCATTTTTGAACTGCTCAAAATATGCATTTTACTAAACAACATTCTGCTAGAAGTTTCTGCTTCCCAGATTTGAAAATTTGTCTTGCATGTCAGGGAACTCTCAAACTATCAACATCAAGCACTTAATAAACATTACTACATACTATATATGTTCTAAAGTGAGTTAGTAAACTCACCAAGTCTTGAAATTGAGCTTGGGCTTTGGATTTGAGCTTAAGGAAGCTTGTACTCAACTTCAATGGTGGATGTTCCTTCTTCTTCTTCTACTCTTGATTGTGTACTTATTCTTCTTCTTCTAGGGACTCTTGTAGGTCTTCTAAAACTTCTTATTACAGATTATAAGTCCCCATGATGGCATATATAAGTATATGGATGTGTATAGGTGTATAGTGAAGGTGTAGGCAAGAGAGGGAGATGAACTCTTAGTTTTTTTTCTTCCTAACTTTCTTCTTTCTTTTCAAGAACTAAAATTCCTAGCACTCTTTCTAATCTAAGTGCAGATTATGGAGACTAAAAATGTCAAATGAGTGCATGTGTATGTTTATATATTAAGGGAGGATGGGCATGTGTCTCCATGCATGCTTGCATGTGTGCATGGAGGGCCATGTGTCCATCTAGTGGATAAATGTCACATGGAGTGATGACAAGTGTAGGGGATGATGCATGGAGCTTGCCATGTGGCCAGCCATGTGGGTCCCACCTTGGGCTTTGTGCCACTACCTTAGTTTGCGTGCAAATATTCTTGATATACGTGTCAGTCTCGGTTTACGTGCAATCGGGTATTATTTCTATTATTCGGGTCCGAGTACATGACTAAGTTAAGTCTTTCTACGGTCGAGTCGGTGTGGTGATTACAGTCTAATTAGTAATTACATTACACTGATACGGTCACGCAAATAAAATAATAATATAATAATATACCAGATATGAAATTCATAATACTATTGAACATAGAAATTACAGGTATTACACCTTCTACCACCTATTACAGGATTTTGTCCTCGAAATCAGAACTAGTTAGTACTAAACAAAAATGGAAATTTCTCTCGCATCTCCGATTCTAGCTCCCAAGAAGCTTCTCCTTCGTCATGGTGCTTCCACTGAACCTTTACCAGCGAAATCTCTTTGTTCCTCAACTTCTTGATTCCACGATCTATAATTCTTACAAGTCCTTCAACAATGTAACATTGTCGTTTACTTCGATATCTTCGAAATCAATTTCGTGCGCCGGGTTGTGAATGCATTTCATCAGCTTACTCAGATGGAGTATGAACTCTCAATCTGATATGATTGATACAGGTACTGCATGCGACCGCACAACCTATTGTAGGTATAGTCGACTCATTTTCTTGACAGGATAGGTCATGTTGTAGGCAATAAAACAGGCTGATTGGATCAGTCGATCAACGACTACCCAAATAGCATTATGGTTCTATTGGGATCTGGGCAATCCCATAACAAAATCCATAGTGATATGTTCCCATTTCCATTCTGGGACTGGTAGAGATTTTATAGTAATCCTAGAGGTCGTTGATGTTCCTCCTTGACTTGCTGGCAAGTAGGGTATTTGGCTACGTATTCTGCGACTTCTCTCCGTAGAGATAGTGCCTCCAAACCTTAAGTGCAAAGACAATTGCAGCCAATTCCGAGTCATGTGTAGGATAGTTTAATTTATGTGGCTTTAATTACTTGGATCCATAAGCGATCACCTGACCATTCTACATAAGTACACATCCTAGTCCTTTAGTTCCTGAAAGGCTCGTTCATGCTTATCTTTCCATTCAAACTTTGAATCCTTCTTTGTTAGTCCGGTTAAAGGAGATGAAATCCTTTAGTATCCTTCCACGAATCTCCTATAGTATCCAGCCAATCCAAGGAATTTTCGTACTTCTGATGCATTGGTTGGTCTATTCCAACTAGAAACTGCATCCGTTTTGTGAAACTACATGTCCCAAGAATTTAACTTCTTTAAATCAAAATTCACACTTACTAAACTTGGCATAGAGACGATTCTCTCTGAGTGTCTGGAGTGCAATCTGTACATGTTCCTTGTGTTCTTCTTCACTCTTTGAGTAAATAAGTATGTCATCGATAAACACAATGATGAATTAATTTAAGAAGGGTCTGAACACTAGATTCATCAAATCCATGAATACCGCTGGGGCATTAGTTAATCCAAAAGGCATAACTAAGAATTCATAATGCCCATATCTTGTTCTGAAAGCCATTTTTGGTATGTCTCCCGATCTAACAGTAACTGGTGGTAACCTGATCGTATATCGATCTTTGAAAAGGTTTTTGTTCCTTGGAGTTGGTTGAATAAGTCGTCTATCCTGGGAAGGTGGTACTTGTTCTTGATATACCTAGAGTTTCCTTTAGTGATTGTGGACTGCATTATAGTAGCTGTTGGTGTCACTAGTTTGTTTCTTCTGCATCTTTAATCGGCAAGATTCTTACCTCTCAGCTTCTTGATGTGATGGTTGAGATGCCTAGTTGGTCTCACGATTGTCTTCTATAACTTGTAAGGGTGGTAGCGTCCTCTTAAGCGTGTTGTTGTGATTGAGTTCCTTTACGTGTTGACATGAAATCGTTGTAGAGTTTTTTTTTTCGGTAAAAGGGTTAATTTAACGAAAAGAAAGCCAAACGGCACTGTACAAAAGTACAAGGGGCATTCCCCAGGATAAACAATCAGCACAAACCCTGCATCCAGACAATGCAACACAGGATAGAAAACAATCAAAAGCCAAAACCCAGAGTGTGACCCATCCTAACAACCAACTGCACTAAGCAAACTACCTAAGTAAACAAACCTAAGTAAACAATAAAACAAACAAACAAACTCAACCCAACCCAAATTTACAAAAAGGCCATGTCAATCATGTCAATCGTTGTAGAGTTTCGGCATCGTAGGCGATGATGCAAGCCATTAAGCAATTTCCCCGTGCATTAATTGATACTGGTAGTTGGAGTAGGATTGAATTCACTTATAAGGAGTTGAATTCATAACAAAATGAATACTCATGGTGTATTAATTGAATTCACTCATGTCGACATATATTTACCATTTTTCCGAAAAAAAAAAGTTAGAAACGAAGAGGTTCGTGATTACTCACTTGTAGGATCACGATGTATAGAATGAGTATCTGAGAATGATCATCAGATGATTACTATAGGACAATCATAGTAATGCAATGACTAAAGGCTTAAGGCCATCAAGGTAGGATAAAAGAATTCTTGTCTCATGAGCCAATAATTTAGGTGAAGTCTTAATGATAAAAAGTTAAGAAGAATTCGTGAAATGAAAGGAAATGAAGACTAGTTTACAAAGGGGTGCAATATGCTTGAGTTCCTTAGTTGAACAAATACAAAGAGCTCATTTGCAATAATGTCAAGGGATACGCACTTGCAAGAGGTTTAGTGTTCGAGTCATGGGGGGCGTGGCCACTGGAGTATTCACCCGGCTCCTCCAGGCCTCGGGGGATTAGTCGAGGTGCGCGCAGCTGGCCCGGACACCCCCGATTACCAAAAAAAAAAAAGAGTTGGTCAAACGGATGACAGTCTAAACGATTCATAAAGATTAATTTAACAGATCATAAGTCCAAATGACTTACAGTGAATGGTTTATAAATGAATTGTTGGAATCGATTTACATGAGGATAAGTCCAAAGAGGTGACTTATAGCATTAGAAAGCAAATGAATAACCAAGTCCCTTGTGGCCGAGTGGTAAGCTTCTTGGGTGTACTACCCAGGAGGTTTAGTGTTCGAGTCATGGGGGGCGTGGCCACTAGAGTATTCACCCGGAGCCTCCAGGCCTCGGGGGATTAGTCGAGGTGCACGCAAGCTGGCCCAGACACCCCCGATTACCAAAAAAAAAAACCAAATGAATTCACAATTGGATTTATCACTGATCAGAATGATCCAAAATCTTGTTAAGTGAAATCAGAGGGGACAATGAATAACTGTCAAGTAGTGGAACAATAAAGGACGTCCCAAGGTTCATCATAAGAATAATTGATCTAACGCAACCAATGATAGAAAAATAATGGGTTTACTCAAAAGGAGTTAAATTAGAGAGATGGATCTAATTACTTAGCCTTATATGGTTTTAATTTATAACATGCACAGGATGTTGTAAACCCGAAACATGTCTTCTCTTGGTAGGCCCTGTACGATCTGATCGTTGGCTTGAAGGTGGAATGCAGTACTCATCTTTGCTAATATTCCCAGTGTGAGTCGTTCGTTGTGATTGAACGTGGTCGATGTTAGCAGTCTATGAGGTCGTTCGGTCTGTCAAAGGTACGTTCCATTCTCGCGTCTTTTCCATCGACTCGGGTATTAATTAAGTCAATATCTCATGTTCTCCTTGCTATAGAAAAGCATTGTCGTTGTGTGCCCTTAGCATCCAATAGTCCTTAAGAAGATGACCCTTCTTGCTGTCGTACTAGCAATTGAAATCCGGTCGACGGTAGATCTTGGGAGTTTGACAATCTTTGTGCATGTGTCCTAGCAGATTGCAAGTGTAGCAGACGTTGCAAAGATTCGCGCGTTCTTATGTATGAGTTGGTGTCCATAAGGTTATCCCAACTTATCCTATTTCGTACATCGCATACTATCTAAGCAATATAGAGCAATCAACGCATATAAGGTGTCTATCTATCCATAAGGCCTATTTGTATTTCTATATATGACTAGGGAATTTTTATTTCTAAGTTCCGTGCTATGACGTTATCTAACTTACAAGTGGAACCACTCAACTAACATGTAATTTAAGGTGATGAAGTATCTTATCCTTAGTCTTTCTAGACTCTAGGCTAAGGTGATTGTTCCGAGATTCATCTCAGGAAATTCGTCAAAGCCTAAACATCTTGTCGATATAACAAGTCATTCTAACAAAATATCTAAGGAAGCCATCCACATAAACTAAGCGTCTATCGTCTAACGGCTAACCTTATATCCTTCAAAGATGTCTGGTATTATGTATGGCTCCATAACTTACCTGCTTAACAAAACTAACTATGACCAGTGTTGGTCTAAGAAATCTTATAGTTTATAGCTTAAGTGTGTTGGACAGACGGTAAAAGCCTAAACCTAGGCTCTGATACCAAAAATACCTGTCACGCCCCGACGTAGCCAAAATATGGAAAATTTTAAAATTTTCATCTTAGACCCTGAGGCACGTGACTGGTGGAAGTACCGAATTGTCTATGACGAAAATAATAATAACCAAATGCTATGACAAAAGGGTAAAAGCAACATCTACTACTGGAATATATTACAATGAAAGCCTACAACGGTACTGGCTAATTAAATACATAAGAGTCTTATGGCTCTCGGCCTTACAAAACCTATTACAAAAATATGATAAGTCTTCTGATTACAACAAAAAAAATATATTTACCCTTTTTTCGAAAAAAAAAATACAACAAAAAAAATATTTACAAAGGGAAGTTACTAGTCTTCTTCCTAACTCGCATAACCATAATCTTCTTCAGTATAATCTTCTTCCACGTTATATTCTTGAGTAGCTCTATAGCATGTGCTCTTGTGACCTGGATAAGCTGGACATGGGAATGTCCAGCGACATGAACGTCGTCAGCTTATGAAAGCTGAGTGAGAAAACTAAATCAAATGGAACGTATATAGTAAAGCACAACAAAGATACCCTTATTACTTTTTAACACGTCTTTTAAGATCTTTGCGTTCTCACCGTCGGGTTATAACTACCAATATACCCGACCACGTATTCGAAAAGAAAACGTCTAACTGAGAAAACTTGTCTCAACATTCTTAAAGCCACTATCATCTGTTGCCAACATCCGACATCATTTACTAACCCAAAAACATCTCTTACTAACTAAACCATCTTTCATTTACCAAAACACCTTCCACCAACCGAAACATCTTTTAACAACCACCTCGTCATGAAGATCCGAAGTGTTAGGGAGTGCAAGAATATCCATTCCATCACAAAGAACCGAAAGGAGTCTTCACTCTAAGAAACACCACTTCGCCATCACGAAGAACCGAAGCATTTACGAAGTGCAAGAACATCCATTCCATCACTAAGAACCGAAAGGAGTCTTCACTCTAAGAAACACCACTTCTAATGCGAACCTCAATAGACTAGCAATGAGACCCAACAACAAAGATTGAATATCTTCCCAAGAAAGCTAAAAATCATATTGTTGTAAAAGTGAACCTGTGACCCATCGCCTATAAAGAGACGCAAACCACAGGTATTCCAATTAGTGAACCTGAGACCCAACGTCTATAAAGAGACGCAAACCACATGTATTCTTAGTTTTGAACGCCACAAGGTGAAAACCTTGATAAGTTCTGGAAGTTCAATGAAGAACCAAGAAGAAGGAGTAAAAACTCACTTTTATCAATTTATCAAATTTGTCCATTACAATAGATAAACAAAGTTATATATAGGCTTTTTGGTATATATTTACCATTTTCCGAAAAAAAAAAAAAAAAAAAAAAGTTATATATAGGCTTGGAACAACCCTCCAACCATAGGAAATAAAGCATTCACGTTTTTTTAGCAAAGGCTAATACAAAAAACTACTTTAACTCATTAAATGCACTTAAAAACATGAACCAACACGAAAAATGCATGATCTTGCTCAACACCCCAATTAAACCCTACGGACTAAAACAAAAAAAAATGAAAAAAAAATGGAAGCATCTAGTGAGAGAAGCTCCCTCCTCTCTCTAGAATATGGTTAAGCTTGATTTCTTCATCCCCTTTGCTCCCGTCTTCTCCCTTTCTCTCTCTCTCTCTCTCTCTTCTCTCTTTCCCAGTATCCCATCCCCACCCTGTCTCCTTCTCCTTTTATTTTTTGTGTGATGAAAAATCAATCAATGGGGTCTAACAAGAAAAAATGAAGTCAAGGTGCTAGTAAAGCTCCCCTTAAGGAAGATGTGGACCATGCTGTTAATGTTCCAACTACTACTGGAGTTTCCTCTGTTTTGGGTATTATTTCTCCTGATCTGGAGAGCAAATACTCTCTTAAAGGGGATGGTTCAGTGCTACGAAAGGATGGATCCAAACCTGGTGGTGTCATCTATGAAGGGAAGGTCCAAGTTCTCAATGTTGATAAATCAAACCCCCCTCAGCTCAAAGATAAGCATGATATTTCTATTAGCTTTGGAAATTCAAAGATGGGTACTCAATCTGATGTCCCCTCTGATTTGGCTAGTAAAAATGTCAAAGGTGATGGATCTGTGCAGTTCCAAGATGGGTCTACAACAAGAGGATCTCTCTCTGGTGGAATGGTTCATCCTCTAAATGTTACCAAAGCTTCCTCTTGTGTTAACATTGATCCTGTCTCTCCTTCCCTGTCTAATGGTCATGGAATCTTTGTTGAGGACCTTGAACTTGAAGAAGAATTGAAAGACCAAGCTGAGCTTGAGGGTGGAAGGCTTGTCCAAAATATTACTTTCAAATCTCTTCAAGATTCGACAGAAATTCTTAAAAGGAAAAGGCTAGCCAATAACTTGAAAGAAGTGGCCTCTGGCATTGTGAGTGAAATAGAGGATTCTGGCCATGGCTTCATTATTTCAAACCCATCTCGATCTGAAATAGTTGGCTTGACCAATGATGATATCATTGTGCTTTCCAAAGGAACAGATGAGTCAAGGGAATTGGAAAGTGATAAACCTATGGAATGTGTAGCTTCCCTAAGGCGTATTACTGAGTTGGAAAATGAAATTTTAAAGATTAAGGCAAAATCCAAAGGTATTAACACTGATTCTGTTTTAATTTCTAAGGCCCTCGATGGAAGTAAGGAAACCTTAGAGGAAGTTGAGTTAGTTGAAGCTAGATGTGGTTTATTATCACAGTCTAAGAAGGGTAATGGTTCTTCAATTCCTTTGGTTGATCCAAAATCTAAGACTAACACAAAACCCAATGAGTTTGGAGCAAGTGAAGCTTACGCACGGGTCCCCAACGGTAACTTGCTTGAGTCAAATTTCTTTAATGCTTCTGATTTACGCAGTGCCTTACCCGCAAATCCCGACGGCTTGTCTGCCACATGCCCTGTTATGGCCCTTGTGAGTGGTAAGCCAACTTCCCAAACTACCCTCCTGGCTAATCTTGAGTCTCCAGTTGATTTTAACTTGCAAATGGGACAAGAGGGGAAGTCCATTCCCACACGCCAACTACACATGTCTGAGGCAGGTGAATTTAATGCGGCTGGCAACATTAAGAATCTTAATATTTAACATGTTTACTTTAAACCCCATGTTATGCCCAACGGTCAGACAGAGGTTTCTTCTAATCCTCTAATGACTAGTCAGTCCACGCATATGGGCTTAGTTCCTTGCTCCGTTAATACGGGTGAGGTGTCGACTAATAACCTAAATATCACTCATGCACCCAAACACGTGGAACCACAACCCAATTCTTTAACAGGTGGGACCAACTCTAATTTTGCTAGTGGGTTTACCAGCGGCTCTTTTCAGCCAACGCAATCGGCTCAAAAAATCAGTAATTCTCAATCACCCAAGTCCTGGGCCTCACTGCTTACTCAAAAAAGCTCATTGGGTTTTAAATTGAATTACATTAAACCGCGGGAAGGTACTCATGGACAACATCTTAATATCCCGAAGGAGGTTTTTATTCAGGGGAGCAGTGCTTGGAATAATACCTTGGTTGGTTATTTCATTGGGAAAAAACTTCCCTATTCATTTGTCAAAAATGCTACCAACAGACTTTGGGGAAAGCATGGGCTAACAGACATAGTGGCCATCGATTCGGATTTTTTCTTTTTTAAGTTCAATACTAAAGAGGATTGTTTGGCCATCCTTGAAGGAGGCCTGATACGAACCCTGCTAACAATGTGACAAAACCCGTAACACGATTAATGCCTCGGACCGTTCTACTGCTAGATTCAAATGGAAACCGCGACCCAACACCTATAACAGATGCGAACCTTGGTATAAAGGATGAAGACGCCACAATCAAGGATGGAAAACTCGATTGATAAGTCCAAGTATGAACGCCACAGAGTGAATCTGATAAGTTCGAATAGTTCTTCAAAGAACCAAAGAGAAAAGTCTCACCATATTATTAATGATCAAAACTGAATATTACAAACCCTAAACTGTCTTAACCCTTGCTCTTGTAATTGGCCCAACTGGAACATACAATGGGTCTTTAGTTTGTGCAAGTTGATTCTCGTCACACTTGGTGAAGTAGTCTACTGCGATGATGGCAAGCTTGACCTGACCCTTTGCTATGGGGCGCGGCCCGACTATGTCGACGCCCTACTAAGAAAATGGCTAAGGTTAAGGATTAGAGTATGGAGCTCTGTCGGGCAGTTGATCATGCTCACATGCCTCTGGCACTTATCACATAGCATGACATGATTCTAGGAGTCACGGGCCATTATAGGCCAGTAGTTGCCTTACAACAGGGCCCTGCAGGAAAGTGCCCGACCTCCAATGTGGCGTCCACATACTCCTTAATAGATTTCATAAAAGATTTCCTAGACCTAGGTAGGGTGGATGCATAGGAGGTAGGGGATGTAAAATCCCCTCTTGTAAAGTACACCGTCGAGGTGGTATCTAGATGCTCGATATTTGACCCGTCAGGCCTTATTCTTCCCGGTCAGTAGACTCCCGGTTGTGAGGAACGTTATGATCGGATCAATCTAGCTAAGCTCTAAATCAACAAGGTCTATCTCCATACCTTTCGAGTTGGACACATTGGGTTCAGGCAGGTATTCTACCCTTATTCCAGCAAGGTCCGACTTAGAAGACGATGTTAGGCATGCTAACCAGTTGGCCCGTGCATTTTTTTCTCTCGGGATCTATGTGATAGACAACCCTTTGAGTTTGCTAGTAACCCCCCTGACATGGATTAGGTAAGCCATCATGTTATCTTCTTGAGATTCATACTATTGTCAGACTTGATTGACAACCAGCTGGGAGTCGCTATACACCTAAACCTGCTGCGTGCCCATTGAGGTATCCAACTACAACCCGACCAATAGGGCTTCATACTCAGCTTCATTATTGGAAGCATGGAACTCGAACCCTAGGGCGTACTCAAGTTGGATCCCGTCAGGTGTGGTCAGGATGATTCCTGCCCCGCTGCCCTGCATATTGGAGGACCCATCCACGTAAAGTATCCGGGTCGGGATGTCGGCCTGTAGCTCGGGCGGTAACTCAGGTGGGTTGAACTCCTCGATTATGCTTCTTTTTTTATCCTGGGGTATGCCCCTTGTACATGTGTACATCCCTTTTTTGGAATATATTTACCATTTTCCGGAAAAAAAAAAAAAAAAAAAAACTCCTCGATTGGATCTTCCGGATTGGTGAACTCTACAAGAAAATCTGCTACTGCTTGCCCCTTGATTGCTGTTCGAGTTTTGTAACATACCCTGAACTCTTCCAACTCCAATACTCAAATCATGAGTCTTCCGAATGTTTCAGGCTGGCACAGAATGCTGCACAAAGGCTTATCCATGAGGACACCTATGATATGGGCTTGGAACTACGAATGAAGCCTCCGAGCTGAGGTGATGAGTGCAAAGGCAAGCTTCTCTATGCGGGAGCAAGTGAAATTTTCTTACCCTGCGACATTAAACAAGCCGTGTAGAATGTTTTGGGCCTTAATAGACAATTCTCTAAAGGAAAGACAAATCTGCTCAACCAAAGGGCTAGGAAAGCAGCTAGTACCCCATCTTTTGATACTTTCAAAGACAAACCAGTTGTATCTTGAAAGTTTCTTTTTTGTTTGGGAATTATCTGTTGTTTATTTTCACCAAAAGCCCCGTATAGAATTTTTCCTCGAAAAAAAATGGTTAACCCACTGCGTCCAAGTAATCTTGTCACGTTTGAAATGACTGCATAAGTCATTATGAATTCTCAAGAGCACCAAAACTCTATAATTGGCACTTGAAGAATTTATGAATTCCTCATAGGGAATCCCCATAATTGGAAGCCCACAAATAACCTTCAAATCGTATAGAGATATTCCTATCTCTCCATTTCCATGGAGGAATGTGTTCGTTAAAGGCCCCCATAATTCACAAAAAGCTCACCAAACATTAGGCTCCATCTCGTAAGGAAATGAAGAGACGGCAACAGCACCATAAATATCAGCAGAACATAAGATGCTCCCATAATTCAGCAAAATGGATTGTGTCCATTCCAATAAATCGAATTGAAATGTGGCCCCGACCACGAAAGTTGAATTCCTTTCCCCAGTTTCTCTTCTCTCCAAGCATTTTATAAAATGCTGGATAAAAGTCTTCGCCAACTCGAAATTTAGAGTCGCCTTCTAGCTCGTTGTCCACTTTCACGAGAGTGCGAGCAGTAAACGCAGTGCCATAACATCGACAAACTCTAATTGCCTTGTCTTCATTTTAAAAATCAAACTCAAGATATCCTGAGTTAATATGCTCCTCAAGACTAAGCAATGTTGCCTTACTTTCAAGAGGAACCGTAATGTTAACTACTTGGAAAGACGTTGAACGCTTGTACTCAAGTCCCTTGCTCATTTCCTTGCCACTCTCATCGGGAAGTTTTTACGGACGAATTTTTCCTCCAGCATCCATGTCCCTATAATAAAAAAAAAGGGTGTCAGCTTTTTGAGTATCCCGTATGTTCATAGTATTCATACGTAATACTCAAGGGGGCAACTGTTAAACTATAAATTTTATTCTAGATATTACCTAGTTTATCCAATTAAAATAAAGTTTATCACTTCCCAAATTATCTCCTAAGCCTGTGTATATATATATATATATCTATATATCTATATAAATCCATGGCTTACATGGTAGCTTTATGGAAAAATTCAAAACTAGTTAGTGGGTCACTTGTCCATTAGTCTTGATTTGCTGACTAAAATTGTTAGTCACCCTTAAAGCTAAACCCACTAATTGTACATGTTCAATATGAAGGAGACAAAAAGGGATTATGGTGTTATCACGTGTGGGGAAGTTGATGCTCAAAGCATCAGTTAAAAGTTTGGAGATAGAAATGAACAAAGAACTTGGACACATGGAGATGCACATTGGGTTTTGAATTAACCCCATGACTGTCATAACCACCCACTACCATAATGGGTACAACCACTACTATGCTCCTATATATAGGATGATAGGGGAAAACCAAAGGGGTTACAGAAAAAAGGTTGAAAGGAAGGCTATAGTAACGTGAAGAGAAAAAAAATCATATCTACAATAGTGAAACTTTTTTTTTTCAGAAAAAAACAATAGTGAAACTTTTGAAGATATAGAAGAAGAAGGAGAGTACAAAAGGTATATCATTTATTCATTTATATCTTCTCTCTCTCTCTCTCTCTCTCTCTCAATATCTTATTACTTTTTTCGGTGAATATCTTATTACTTTATTCATGTATATCTTCTCTCTCTCAATATCTTATTACTGTATTGGTTTCCTTTCTAAATTTATTCATTTTTTTTTTCCGACAAAAAAATCAGAGAGTTTGTCTCTTCTAAGAACTCTTTAAATTAGACTCTGGGAGTTTAGTGTTTTAAATCTCTTCAATTAGACTCATTTTAATCAAATGTCTTAATTTCAAGATGATGCTCAGCGCATCTTTAAAAAAAATGGATGTTCTATACATCCTTGTAAAAAGAATAGTAAAGAAACTATTCAAGTTTTGTGTCAAAATCCTTCCATGGCCTCACGTTTTGGGACAAGAGTTTATCAACAAAATTAATCAACTTTTTTTTTACTAACTGAAAGTAACACCAAATTTGAAAATTTGAAAGCTTTGGACTAGTGTTTGCAAATGGTACATGAAGACAAGTTTTTTTAAAAAAAATATGCTCAGCACATCTTCCTCCAATTCTTAGTTAAAATAATGCTCAGTGCATTTTCTACCAATTTTTGGTTAAACTGATGCTCCGTGCATCTTCTACCAATTTTTGGTTAAACTGATGCTCAGTGCATCTTAAAAAAAAAAAAAAAAAAAGAACATATAAATGTTCTATGTATCCTTCTATGAAGAAAGATTTTATTTTATTTTTCTTTTCAAAAGGATGGTCAAGGCACCATCTTCTTGACCTTCTTTTGACTGATTTATAAATAAAAAAGGATTTTTTTTTTGTAGGACCCTCAGCGACCCATGTGGTCATTCTGGAGGTTGTAATTCCAAGGCAAAGATGGGACAATATTTGTTCATGCTTTTTAAGACTTTTGAATGCCCAGAGCATTGCTTGGTCAAATAAATCAATTTTGAACAAATAAGTATATATGTATTAACACTACCCATATATCTGTGTATACATACGTATATATAAAACATTACCTGGGTATTTCAAGTTGTGATGTTGGAATTTTGTGAAAAGAAAAGAAAACAGTGGTGTTAGGAAGAACGCCCAAAACAATAAGACTTTACAACAAAGTTCGGTTTGTTTTATAGAGCTTTCATACTCTAGTTGGAATGAAGCTCACCTGCTAGTAATGACTACCCGGGGATAGAATTTTTAAGGACCTTTATTCACAAACGGATCCCTGATAATTATATCCAAAGTCTTGATAGTGTTCCTACTTTAGTAGAGATTAAAGAGACTTTTTTCTCTTTGCATGATAATAAAGCCCCAGGTCCTGATGGATTTAATGCTCACTTTTTTAAATATTCTTGGAATATTGTTGGCCCTGAAGTAACTGAAGCCATAATTGAATTCTTTACTACTGGGGAATTACTAAAGGAGTCTAATGCTACTATTATAGCTTTGATTCCTAAAGTCCCTAATCCATCTAAGATGGGGGATTTTAGGCCTATTTCTTGCTGTAATACTATCTATAAGTGTATTTCAAAAATTTTAGCTAATAAAATCTAAAAGGTTCTCCCTATTTTTATTGATCAAGCCCAATCTGCTTTTGTTAAAGGGAGAAAAATCAGTGACAACGTGTTATTAGCTCAGGACCTTTTGCGGGACTATCATAAGGTTGGTGGTAAACCTAGGGCTGCAGCTAAAGTAGACCTTATGAAAGCCTATGATAATGTGAATTGGATTTTCCTTTTTGATCTACTAGATATTTTGGGTTTTCCCCCTAGGATGAGGAGATGGATCCAAGCTTGCATCTCTACTCCTAGGTACTCCATTAATTTTAATGGTGAATCTATTGGGTACTTTGAGGGAGCAAAGGGGCTTAGACAAGGTGATCCTATTTCCCCCTATTTGTTTGTGATCGTAATGGATGCCTTTAGCCAGTTACTACATTTTAATATTCATAATGGCCCTTTTTCGTTCCATTGGAAATGTGATAAATTAAAAATCTCCCATCTTTGCTTTGCGGATGACTTAATTATCCTGTTAAATGGTGACAAGGATTCCGCTAAGATTATTAGAGCCACTTTGAATCAATTTTATGACTTGTCTGGCCTTCAAGCTAATAATTCTAAAAGTTGCCTCTTCTTATCAGGGATTGATGATAATTTGGGTCTTGATCTTCTAAGTGTTCTCCAATTTACCAAAGGAAATCTTCCTTTAAAGTATTTGGGAGTTCCCTTAATCACCACTAAATTAAAAAAGATCCACTGTGAAGAGCTGGTCACCAAAATTTGCTCTAGGATCAACTCTTGGAAATCTAAATCCTTGTCCTTTGCTGGTAGAACCCAACTCATCCACTCTGTCCTGTCTGGTATTCAACTGTTTTGGTCTGGTATGTTTATTCTCCCTAAAAGTGTTCTTAAGTAGGTGGAACAAGCTATGAAAAGATTCCTTTGGAGTGGATCTACTGAAGTAGACCATGGAGCCAAAGTGGCCTGGATTACTGTCTGTAGGCCTAAACAAGAGGGAGGACTTGGATTTAAAGATATTTTTCTCACCAATATGGTGCTTAATCTTAAACATCTGGGGAACCTTTTGGATCCAACAAATAATTCCCTTTGGAAGCATTGGGTACACTTGTACATGATCAAAACCAAAAGCATTTGGGAGGTGAAAGCCCCCGGACAATGCTCTTGGTATTGGAGGAAGCTCTTGAAGCTTAGAACTATAGCTAGACCATTAATTAGGCATGAGATTGGCAATGGTTTAAATACCTCCCTTTGGTATGATAATTGGCTCCCGATTGGACCACTATTTGATAAATATACTAGCATAATTGCCTATGATGCTGCTATAGCCCCTAATGCTAAAGTGGCCACTATCATTTCTCAGCTAGATTGGAATTGGCCTATTTCAAATTCTATTGGCCTTAATGAGGTCCGGTGCCTCTTGTCCAACTTTTATAAACCTACTGTGTTGGATGATAAAATTGAATGGACTACTTCGCCTAATGGAAAGTTTAATTTTTCCCATGTTTGGAACCATCTGAGGCCTTCTTACCCAAATGTCCCCTGGTCCCCTTTTGCTTGGTACTCTGGATGTACGCCCAGACAGAACTTTATTCTTTGGCTTGCCATCCAGAATAGGCTAGCCACACAGGATAGAATTTGCAACTTTATTCTTGGTCCTTTTGCTTGTACTTTTTGCCTCAGCCATATGGATTCTCATAACCATCTATTCTTTGATTGTGATTATTCCAAGTTTATTTGGCAGGACTTGATGCTCAGATGTAACCTTACTTGGAACGGGACCCCCTGGGATAGTACTGTCAGTTGGATGGTCCAGCACTGGAAGGGAAATACTCCTCAACATATGATTCCCAGAATCTGCCTGGGAGTTACCATCTACGGCCTGTGGAGGGAAAGGAACAATAGAAGTTTTAAAAACTCCTCTACACCGAAAGAACAGTTATGGAAGATTTTTGTCTCACAAGTTTATGCTCAAATCCTGAACAAATGGAAAAAGGCATTCTCACCTTGATGCCTTGTTGGTGAATTGGCAATAGATATTTAAATTTTGTTTTGTGAGTCTACTTGGATTTTTACGAGATTTTGCTAGGTTTTCCCTTGTTTAGTCTCAATTTTTGTGTGATTTGATGTAACTTTGTCTGGTGAGGCTTTTCTGTGGTTTGTTGTGCCACTTGTCCTTATGCTTTGTGCTTATTGTATATCCTGGGGTATGCCCCTTGTACTTGTGTACAGTCCCTTTTTGGAATCTATTTACCATTTTTCGAAAAAAAAAAAAAGATAAGGATGTAGATATTTGATATAAATTGAAATTTTATCCACCAAACTCGTACCCATTCATGTATAACAAACCAAAATCTGCCCAGATTGTGTTTTGATGAATCAGCAACTTTAAAGACTTTTGGATACAATTTAAAACTTGGTTTGGTTTTCTTCAAATTGTGGGCCCCATTTGGCAATTGGCAGTTCAAGTTTGTAAAGTATATACAAAGAAAAAAAAAAGAATTTACTGACTCCTCTTTATTTCATGGATCATGTAATTTCAAGTTCAAACTAAATCTAAGTCTATCATATAGGTTATTTACCTATGTTACAAATTCAAATCAAACATGAGTCTCATCCAAAAATTCAAACTTCTTAAATTTAAGACATGGGTCACATACGCACTGTCAAAATTCATGAGTTCGTATACTTGTTAAAAATAAAATTTGGAACTACGTTTGACTTGATTCCATTTTGCAATGGATATGTAGGCAACCTAAAATATAATTTAGGTATAGTTATTAATTTCCCAAGTCCATTTAACTAGACATGGATCACATATCCACTGTCAAATTAAGTGAGTCTGCACACTCACTAAATTCAAATTCAAGTTCGCTAAATAAACATGGATCACATATCCACTCTCAAATTCATGAGTTCGTACAATCATTAAACTCAACTTCATTATATGGGCACTTACCTATATTAAATTCAATGGGTTCTTACCCATATTTAAAATAATGGGTATATACCCCATCATAAATTAAGGGTCATGTACCCTATTAAATTTAAGGGTCATTCACCCTAAACCACAACCAAATCAAAATCATTTCCTAAAAGAATTACGGAATGGCTTGATCCCATTTGTGGGTACGTAGGCAATGTGGGTCATTCACCTAGGTCCAGGCCAAACAAAAAATAGTAAATTTTATTTCATTTAATTTAAAATTAGTCTTTTAAATTGGAATCAAAAGGTGTTTCCTTAAAATAGTGATTGTAATTAAGGGATGTGATATCCTGAATGGGTAAATGTGTGAAATTGTCTTACGCAAAATGCACAACAATTCTTGGTTTTTTTTAATTATTATATGGTAGCCAAAGATGTAAAGGGAGAAAATGTGCATCTCAGTAAGTGATGGAGTCTATCTTCTCATTTCATTCTTTACACTTCTCCAACCATCTTCCATTCTTGCATATGCTTCTTCTTTTTTTTCTTTTCTTTTTCTCTTTTTTTCTTTTATATATATATATATACACACTCCTTTTCACATTCAAGTATTTCTTTGTATGATTCTTTTTATGCAGCAACTCCCACAACTACTCTCTTCCAATCACATTCTTTGACAATTTATTTATATTTGATGTGCAATGGGTTCATTGGGGTCAAGGTATCAAATTAGGAGTTCGTATTTTCATAATAGAATTGGCAATATTGAATTGGTGTGGGGTTAAAAATGAAACGATTTCTTGAATGTAGGTAAAAAGGATATGTATAGGGGTTAAGAAATGGATATCGAATATTTACCCTTTTTCCGGAAAAAAAAAAAAGAAATGGATATCGATGGCTTAAATCATGTATAGGGGTTAAGAAATGGATATCGATGGCTTAAATCATTTTCTTTATTTCTTAGTTTTAGCACTTAGGTGTTTATCGAGTTTAGTTGGTAGATCGTGAACGTTTTCCTCTAATAAGCAACCAAAAATGAAGAATTAATTGAGACTATTTCAATGAATTTTTATAAGCATAATCAAGAAAAACAATTTGAGTTTATGTGACACTTCCCTCAGAAACGAAGATTAGATCAAAATTCACTAAGGGTAATTAGTTTCCACTACTTATTCTTTTAGCACAATGGTCGTATTAACACATTTTTAGATTTGTTACATAGCTATCAACTAGTGCATATGGATGTTGGAAACATGAAAGGTCTACACATGCAATCATCCTAGTGATACTAGAAAAATGCGTGAATGTAATTCATAAAAGGATGAGACTAATATGAAGTGTCATTGCATCATAACAACTAACCAGGAGTGAAAGTTCAAAGTTATTCTATCAATAAAGTTCAAAATTTTCAAAAAATTTTAAATTTTATTGAGATTGAATGTTAATGAAGTTTCTCAAGGTTTCAAGGTGCTACGCGTGAAATATGTAGGAAAATACCTATATATCCCCTACCCCCAACTGAAAATAACAATATCCTCAGAGGATGAGGTAGTCATCGTGGATGATCCTCAATAAGGAAGCATGCCCGACCACTTCTGGACCACTTCGCCCAATCGTTTTGGGGAGGCTACTATAATTGCCCCCCAAGCAATTTACTTTATCCAAACTAGTAATGAAAAGGCCCCTTGAGGTTGCTTTTTTGCATACTGTGTATGTTTGCACTTATGTAATTTTTGCATGTTTGTGTTTGCCCATGCCTGACCAAATGTCTAGCTTTATTACAACCCTGCCTTAGCAAAAGGTCTAGAACTGTGACTGGTAGGTAACACTCAGTCTTGAGAGGATTTGTAAAACCTTGAAATTTTTTGAGCTATTATACTTGGAATTTTTCAAGTTTATTGAACCCGGTCGGGGAACTGTAAGTGCTCAAGATTAACCAAGCTTCATCTAATAACCCGACGTGGACTCGAAACATTGTGGGTGCTTGGATGTCTAAGGGTTTATACTTAGTTAATTCCAAGGCTTGTGGATGCTCGGTGTGGTTTCATGTAGTTCACTATACCCTTCCTGCCCCCCGAGCTTTAGGTAAAGCAGGTGTTGTGGGAGTAAGTACTATAGGTAACCGACCTAGAATGTATGCGTTCCAGGGTCTTTTGATTCCTCTATCGTGGGCCACCTAGGGGGTTTGCCCCCATTATATGTTGCGAACCTAAGTGGAATTAGTGCCTCGGGTATGATTTTGAGGTCTTTTTGATGCCTCGGGTGTGATCCCGAGGTCTTTTGGTGCCTCAGGTGTGGTCCTGATGTCTTTTGTTGTGCCTCGGGTGTGATCCTGAGGTCTTTTGTTGTGAAATACTGGTAGGGAACAATGTTTGCAACAAAAATTCTTTAATCAATCTGAAAACTTACCATGATTGCTCGGGAAGAGCTACATTTGTTTAAAGAAAACATAAAAGTCTCTAACCAATACTGATCCTTATTTTATTGAAATTACTTCTGTAAATGCTCCACGTTCCACGGATGTGACAGGTCCTGTCCTTCTAGCGTCTGTAACCAGTAAGTTCTTGGTTGGTTGACCCGGGTAACCCTAAGGGCCCTTCCTAGTTTGGTCTTAGTTTCCCGTGGCTCGAGATTTTGGTAGACTGATTTACTTCCTTGAGGACGAGGTCTCCCGATTAGAATTGTGGTGCTTTACTTTGTCGTTGAAATACCATGAGACTCTCTGCTTATAGGCTGCCACTTTTAGGAATGCTCGATCCATTCTTTCTTCTATGAGGTCAAGCTCCCCTCTAGAAGGGTCGGTAGCTCCTCTGCCCAGAGTCCCTTAGCTTATTCAAGCCTGGTTTTAAAGGAGTGTAGAATCATTCAGTTTGTTACCTCATCTTGTCCATTAGCTTGAGGATGCTTGAGAGAAGAGTAGTGATTTGATATCCTGTAGCCCGAGCAGAAATGCCTAAACACCAGAGTGTCAAATTGTCTACCATTGTCATGGGCTAGTACCCGGGGAACACCGAACCTGCTGAGGATATTCTTCTCAACAAAATTTTCCATCTTCTTCTCAATTATTGTTGACAAGGGCTTGGCTTCGCCCACTTAGTGAAGTAGTCTACTGCGATGATGGCAAGCTTGACCTGACCCTTTGCTATGGGGAGCGGCCCGACTATGTCGATGCCCTACTAAGAAAATGGCTAAGGTTGAGGATTAGAGTTTGGAGCTCTGCTAGGCAATTGATCATGCTCACATGCCTCTGGCACTTGTCACATAGCATGACATGATTCTAGGAGTCACGGGCCATTATAGGCCAGTAGTAGCCTTACAACAGGGCTCTACGGGAAAGTGTCCAACCTCCAATGTGGCTCCATATACTCCTTCATAGATTTCATAAAAGATTTCCTAGACCTAGGTAGGGTGGATGCATAGGAGGTAGGGGATGCAAAATCCCCTCTTGTAAAGTACATCGTCGAGGTGGTACCTGGATGCTCGATATTTGACCCGTTAGGCCTCATCCTTCCCGGTCAGTAGACTCCCAGTTGTGAGGAACGTTATGATCGGATCAATCTAGCTAAGCTCTAAATCAACCAGGTCTATCTCCATACCTTTCGAGTTAGACACACTGGGTTTAGACATGTATTCTACCCTTATTCTAGCAAGGTACGACTTAGAAGACGATGTTAGGCATGCTAACCAGTTGGCCCGTGCATTTTCTTCTCTCGGGATCTATGTGATAAACAACCCTTTGAGTTTGCTAGTAACCCCCCTGACATGGGTTAGGTAAGCCATCATGTTATCTTCCTGAGATTCATACTATTGTCAGACTTGATTGACAACCAACTGGGAGTCGCTATACACCTAAACCTGCTGCGTGCCCATTGAGGTAGCCAGCTATAACCCGACCAACAGGACTTCATTCTCAGCTTCATTATTGGAAGCCTGGAACTCAAACCCTAGGGCGTACTCAAGTTGGATCCCATCAGGTATGGTCAGGATGATTCCTGCCCCGCTATCTTGCTTATTGGAGGACCCATCCACATAAAGTATCCAGGTCGGGATGTCAGCCTGTAGCTCAGGCGGTAACTCAGGCGGGTTAAACTCCTCGATTGGATCTTCCGGATTGGTGAACTGTAACGACCCATCTCCCCGTCTAGCAACAATATTGTCCGCTTTGGGTCTAAACACAAAGAACTTCCCAGGGGGTCACCCATCCCTGGTACTGCTCTGGCAGCGGCACGCTTAACTGTGAAGTTCTTTCGTGTTTAGCTCCCTCATGGTTTTAAAAGGCCTTGTTGCATATAGAGGGGCGATTAATCCTTATAAACTAGTCCAGGAACTTCACCCTAGAACCTCACCTCATCCATCTTGGCCATCCTGCCTCAGGAGTATTGGCTCTTGGTCATCACATGAACTCTATAAGAAAATCTGCAACTGCTTGCCCCTTGATTGCTGTTTGAGGTTGTAACCTACCCCGAACTCTTCCAACTCTTCTGAATGTTTCAGGCTGGCACAGAATGCTGCACAAAGGCTGATCCACGAGGACAACTATGATATGGGCTTGGAACTATGAATGAAGCCTCCGAGTTGAGGAAGATCCCTGGTATCATGGTCGTGGTCTTTATGGTAACAATAATACTTGTCTCGATTTTCCTTCTCGAGCAGGCTCTTCAACTTGGTTGGTTTCTTGAGCAGCTTCTAAGCCTCGAAAGCTTCCATGACTTCTTGGATGGGTCGGGAAAGTGGCGTGAAGGCGATCGGGGTCTGTTCCTAACCACCCCGTTACTCACCCTATTTTTGCTTCTTTCCCGAGATCTTCTCAAAGCCCTCTCATTTCTGTTTGGCTCTCAGGAAATCATCTTCCGCAAAGTTGAGCACTTGGACTTCAAGAACTCCTCGATGTCGATGTATTTCATGACCCTCTCCAAGAGTTCAACCAAGGTTGTCGTTCGTTGACGGTGGAACGACGTGGCGACCTTGATGTTCTGAACCCCTGAGCAGAAGGCAGTGATTGTGACCATCTCATTTAGGTCATGAATTTGAAGCTTTTGTTGGATGTAATCCTTCAAGCACTTTCTGTTTCGTTGCTTGATAGCTAGTAGTTGGGTGTCTGGCTGTAGTCAGCTAAGCATACCCATGAACTGGCTGACGAAAAGCCTATTGAGTTCTTTAAAGTCATCAATCGATCGGGGCTTAAGGGAGTAAAACCACTATGTGGTTGTCCCCTTTAGAGTGATTGGAAAGGCCATGCAGTGCAGTTCATCGACGTTGGTCGCTAATATCATCTAAGCCTTATAGGTCCAGACATGGCCTATCAAACTTTTCGAACCATCATAAGAGTCGAGATGAGGCTTTTTAAATTTGTATAGAATATAAAATCATGTGACCTGATCGGTGAATGGTGACTCATTCTCTATGTTGGTATAATCACGACCTCGTTTTCGGCCTAACTTTTTGATCTGTTTCTCCAAATTATTGATGCGGGCATCCGCGTCATCCTGACCGGTGTCTCGTCCGGTATCAGTATGGTAGGTTGGGTTAGATGAAGAGGCTTCCTCCTTAAAGTGCGTTGTCCTCAGGGATAAGGCTCGGCTCTGACTCTGGTTAATCATCTGCCTAAGGTCACTTTGGCTCCTGACCGGGCGATCATGGGCTGATTCTTGGGTCAAGCACTCTTGCCCTTCCACTCTAGTTGTGCGCCTATCATTGATGATGTTCTTGGCGTCCACTGTATAGTTTGGGTTGGCCCAAACATGTTGTCGGGTTTATATAGGATCCCGACCGCACTCATCATTCCCGGGCTGTCCCATAGCCTAGGGGGATTCTGGTGCAGTTCGGGCACGTCTTCGGGTCTGTACGGGCACCCAACCACCCTCATCGTTCCCGAGCTATACTTCAATTTGAGGGGCTTGCTCTATTGTGCCAGCAGAGCTTCAATTTGTGCAAGAGTCGCAGTGATTTGCTTCAGAGTCATGGAAGCCGCCAGTTGTACGACCGACGAATCCGACTGACCTTTTGGCTGAGCGATCTTCTTGCTCATTTTATGTGGTATGTGATCAGTCAAGAGATTTGTATCTGGAAAACTGTCATTTCGCACAGACGGCGCTAAACTGATGATGCCTAAATTTGGGTTAGAGATAAAAAGAAGAAGATAAGAGAATTATATGTGGTTCGGCCCTGTTAATGAAGAGACTTACGTCCAGATATGTGTCAGAGCACTTGCACTTTGATGTCAAAATCACCAGGGGACTTTGGTGAACCAACAAAAGGGATGGAGCTACTAGAGACCGAGCGGGTAAAGTAAATGTGTGTAAGATAAGATTACAATCCTCTTCTATAGGGGTGAGGGGTTTCTTTTATAGTTCAAGAAACCACCTCGTACAAGGCAAGTAAACTGATAAGGTAATCAAATCGATTAGGACTGATTAACACAAATCATGTGAGTTTCCTAATTAGATTAGGAAACAATCCTCACTTTCCATTAGTCTTCTAAATTGTATTGGAAATTATCTGGAACATTCCGGATCACGTCTTGGGACTGGGCTGCACTGTACCCGTGGCGGGCCAGACCAGCGTTGCAATCTCGACCCATTGTTCGGGCCTCGAGATGCCTGGTTTACTACTCGGGTTGAGCCTGGAGATGACACGGAGTCCCTATAGGAACCAGACACCCCTCGGTATGGTGGATGAGCTTTGCTTTCACTGAACATTTCTGTGCATATTAGTTAATGCCATTACCTATATCGGAATGGAAATGGGAGAATATTACAATGGATTTTGTATCGGGTTTGTCAAAATCTAGGAAGTCAAATGACACTGTTTGGGTAATGGTTGATCGGTTGACCAAGACACCGCACTTCTTGCCAATCAAGACTAATGACCCGATGAAACTAGCGGAGTTATATGTTCAACAAACTATGGAAAAGATTAATGTGATACAACAACGACTACAAATGGCTCAAAGTCGTTACAAAAGTTATGTGGACTTGAAGAGAAGATCGATAGAATTTAAAGTAGGAGACTATGTATTCTTGAAGGTATCACCTTCAAAGGGAAAGTTGAATCCAAGATATGTCGGACCATTTAAGATTATTAGAAGAGTTGGACTGGTGGTGTATCGATTAGATTTGCTGCAAGAGCTAGCTAATGTACACAATATGTTTCATGTATCAATGTTATGGAAATATGTATCGGATTCGAGTCAAGTGATCGAACCAGAACCAATGGAGATAAGAGAAGATTTAATATATATTGAATATCCAGTTAGAATTCTTAACCGAAAGGAACAAGTATTAAGGACAAACACCATTCCATTAGTTATGGTATTATGGCAGAATCACTCAATCGAGGAAGCTACATGGGAAATTGAGAAGGAAATGCAAGAGCAACACCCATAACTATTCGAAACTTGAGGTACAACGAGTTTGGGGACAAACTCCTCTTTAAGGAGGGGAGAGATGTAAAGTCCGCTCCCGTGGGCAGTATTAATGGCATTTAGCATGCATCATTCGCATTAATTAATGATGTGATTAGATGTGTTAAGTGAGTATTAACTCACTAAGATGATTTAGGGGTGTCTAGCTTGGAACCCAGAGATAGGCCAAGTGGCAGTCCCAGTTTGGGACAGTGATGATAGGTCCCCGTGTGATGGGACATATACAGAAAATAATTCTTATGTGCTTAACTATTTATTAAGGCATATGTGAATATTTTAATATGTTGATTTTATTGCATGTTAATTGTTAGAGATCACTTCTGTGGTCTATTAGGGATACCTTTGTGAAGACGAATTGGACACATTACATGATTAGTAAATTAATTAGCACATTCGTAATATTATGTGGGACCACTTATGGGACACATACGTGACATAGCAAACACCCATTTAAGTTTGGGATAAGTTTAGTAATTTTCATTAACTAGCAGGGGTATAAATGTAAAACTGAAGAAACCTGGGGATGCAAACATAGAAATTGTAACACGTGGCTTGCATGCCATGCGATATGTGGCAATGACTCATCAAGCCCTGTCATCACCTTCACCAAAACATTGAATTGAATTCACAGAAAAGAATTTCGTACAAAATTCTCGATGGTCTCGACGACGACGCTCGCGATGACAAACGACGTGCTGTTTGATGTTCTCTTTCAAAACATGCTACATATTCAGATTCCTAGAGAAATTTCACCTGGAAATTACTAGGCTTATTATTATGCTATTAGGAACGAAACCCTTGAGGTGAGTGGCAATAATTATGGAAATTGCATTTCCATAATGTGCTCTCTTCAATTTGCATTTCCAATCGACCGGGACCCCGATCAGTCGACTGGATATCGTGTTCAAAAGAGAAAATGCTTTAAAAGTGTTTAAAATTGAACTATGTTTAATAACTTTGATTTATTGTTAGTAATGGAGATTTAGGAGTATAATGTGAGCCTTGGTGGCATGCCACGCGTCCTAGAATCGTATGTGCGGTTCCGGGGTGTGACACTGGCTTCTTTTAGGATTATGCAGACTTGAAAAAGGAGGGTGGCTATGGGGGCCATCCCGAGTGTGATCTTGCTGCTTACTCGAGGGTTGATTCTGACTTCTGGGACATGGAGCCCTCCGCTACTGAGGAAGCTGCTGTTGGAGGAGAGACACCTGCCAGAGAGGTGGCTCCTGTCCTGGAGTTCGAGAATACCGAGGATGAGGTAGTCATCGTGGATGATTCTCAATAAGGAGCCTGCCCAACCACTTTTGGACCACTTCACCTAATCGTTCTGGAGAGGCTACTATAATTGCCCCCCCAAGCAATGTACTTTTTCCGAACTAGTAATGAAAAGGCCTCTTGAGGTCGCTTTTTTGCATACTGTGTATGTTTGCACTTGTGTATTTTCACATGTTTGTGTCTTCCCATGCTCTACCAAATGTCTAGCTTTATTACGACCCTACCTTAGCAAAAGGTCTAGAATTGTGACTGGTTGGGAACACTCAGTCTTGAGGGGATCTGTAAAACCTTGAAATTTTTTGAGCTATTGTACTTAGAAATTTTCAGATTTGTTGAACCCAGTCGGGGAACTGTAAGTGCTCAAGATTAACCAAACTCCTTTTAATAACCCAATGTGGACTAAGTACATTGTGGGTGCTTGGATGTCTAAGGGTCTATACTCAGTTAATTCCAAGGCCTGTGAATGCTCGGTGTGGTTTCCTGTAGTTCACTATACCCCTCCTGCCTCCCGAGCTTTAGGTAAGGCAGGTGTTGTGAGAGTAAGTACTATAGGTAACCGACCTAGAACGTATGTGTTCCAAGGTCTTTTGATTCCTCTATCATGGGCCACCTAAGTGGGTTTGCCCCCATATAAGTTGCGGACCTAAGTGGAATTATTGCCTCAGGTGTGATTTCGAGGTCTTTTTGATGCCTCGAGCGTGATCCCGAGGTCTTTTGGTGCCTCGGGTGTGGTCTTGATGTCTTCTGTTGTGCCTCGGGTGTGATTCCGATGTCTTCTGGTGGCTCTATTGTTGGAATGTGTGTTTGAGAGAGAGATTTTGTTTAGTTTTGAGTTTTGAAAGTGATAAATTTTGATTGCTGGTTTTTTTTTTCGTTGTTGTTGTTGTTGTTGTGAGAAATTTGTATTATTCAACTTCCATCAAAATTTTAGAATTGGGAATTTTTCACCAAAAAGTGAGAAATTTGCATTAATAAGTCACAAATTTATCATTAGAGGATTCAAAAAATTTCATTAAAACATTACTTACTTCCATTAAAAATTTTCTAAATTAATTTCTCAATATATTTGTTAAAATTTCTCACTTATAGCCCGTGATGCTTTTCAAAGTGAGAAATTTCTCATTATGGTTAAAAATTAGAAGTGAGAATTTCTCACGATAATATATATAATTTCGTATTATGTTATTGAGGAGTTTCTCACTTATGATTTGTGATGTATTTTAAAGTGTAGAATTTCTCACTTCTATTTCGCTCTCTTGCATAATTTTTCTCTGTTAACAAATCTAAGTTTTGAAATTTAAAACCTCGTAATTTATGATAGTAGGGGTATTTCTCTCTCTCTCTCTCTATAATAAATTTTGATTTTGAATTTCAAAATCTTAACTTTTGAGAATAGGAGTATTTTGGTACTCAAAATAGGTGAAGAATTAATTTTTAAATTGACTTGAATGGATCAATGTCTAAAAAATAAAATAAAATTACAATAGAACTTAAATCCAAAGAATCCTAATATAATAGTATGATTTTGTCAAATGCACACGTGTGTTATCTTTTATGATAGTCTCAGCCTGATTCAGGATAGAGTCCATCGACTCTCAACACCAATACCAAACAAACAGAGGGTAGTTTCTCTCACTTCAGTCTACACATACACCTTCTCTCTCTCTCTCTTTCTCTCTCTCTCACCCCAAATGGCAATACTCAGTTTCCCATTACTCACATCCATTCTTAAACCATCCCACCTCACCTTCCTCTTCTTCACACCATCCCCAAACCTTCTCCTTCTGAAAACCCCATTTCTTCGTCGCCGTTTCACCAAAACCACAACCGTTTCTGCAGTCCTCTACCCCTCTACTGTTTCAGACTCTGAGAAACCATCGGTGCCTACTTTCCAACAAGCCATTCAGCGACTCCAGGTTTTTACTCTTCCTTTTCTTTATTCATGTGTATTCGCTAATGCCCTGTTTGGTCCCAATCCCAACAGGAAAAATAAAAAAAGGGACTTGCACCGCATCCAATTGAAACCGATATAATATTGTGTTTTATTTATTTATTTATTTGTGTGTGGGTCTTTTGGTAGGCAAGTTAAAGCAAACGAAGGTGAAATAAGAAAATGTTGGTAAAACATAAGCAACTTAAATTTTGATTCTTGGACTTTTGATATTATTATTTTTTGAGGGGAACTTTTGATATTATTACTGCTTTAGTCCTGTAGACTGTAGAGGAATTTGTGCAATGTAAAGCATAAGAATTGGCCCTTTGCTTTCATGCTTTGTATTGGCTAGACCTTGTAAATGAGAGAGTGAAAATTTCATGTGAATACCTGTGCCATAGAAGAACTTGCATGAAATTTTCTCATGATTGAAGATCAAGAAGTTGAATTTCAATTATTCGTTGAAATGTATCAATTGGTAGAAAAGAAGCAAAGTACAAAACACTCCGTGGTTTACCAAGTTAAACGTGAGCCGCCCATTCAAGGCATTTTATGCCTCTATTGATGCAACATAATGTTAAATACTAATTAGTAGTGAACTAATACAAATGTATTTGGTGAAAATAACTGTGTGCATGGGCAGAACATAGTGTGGAGATTGTGTGTGAGGGGGCCGGGGGCCATGGTCCCCCATATTGGCCCTTCTAAATTTTTAACTTTTTACAAAATAGTACATGTATATATACTATTACAACCCTCATTGTCATAAACTATAATTCAAAAAATTACAGTATATGCTTTAGGAATTACAAACAAGAAATCTCCCCATTCTCAAAAGGGGCAGAAGACCCTAAACCCTAAATAATAAACTGTAATCTTTCAGATGCAAAATCATACTCGAAAACCCCAAATAGTAAACTGTAATCTTTTAGATACAAATCATACTCGAAAATATTTATACACAGATCTAAAAAAAATTGCCTAACTAATGGTTAGCCTAACTAATACTCCCCCCCCCCCCCCCAAGTAAAATTTCCTAATTCCACCCCCCTGTGTGTGTGCATGGGTGCTCTATATTATATGAATTTCGAAAGTTGTTCCCCTCTCGCCCATATTCTTGCTCCGTTCCATTTCTCACTCTAGGTAGTCTAGCTTGTGATAATTGGAAATATCCTACTTTGCCCACTTAATCATCAAAGACGAACCTCTTTCAACTACAAGATCTCAAAATTGTGTTGGCATATTGAGCACATATCGGAGGCACTATTCTTTGACTTTGTAGCAGCACCTTGCCCAAAAGGCGAGAAGAATTTAAGAGGATGCCTCCACAATCCCAAAGAAATACTGACAGTCATGATTTGTTGTGATGACCTAAAGTGTACTTGTCAAGTCAAATTTAATGAGCGCAATGAGGGAGTATACCAAACTTCTCCAACATATCCTCATATGCACTAACAAGGAGCAATATATAATGAGACAAAGTGGTTAATCCTTGGACAACGTTGTTCTAAGAGTTCAATAATAGATCATCATTGGGAACTTTTCCCAAGGAGTAACCTTGTTTCATTTTCTCATTGATCTCGAGGCATTTCTTTCATTTTCAGTTCAAATACTCTCTTTCTGTTGACCGCCCTCCTTTTATTAGCAAATGAGAGAGTACTCTTGCAAGTTGGGGCAAGTTTATTTTGTTCTTGTTGCTATGACTTTGGGTTGCAATGATGTCATTTATCACCGCCTTCTAATTCTCTCTCTCTCTCTCTCTCTCTCTCTCTCTCTCTCTTTCTCTCTCTTTTTCCCGTTTTAAATTTCTTTAGGATTATTGGGCTTCTGTTGGATGTGCCGTTATGCAATGCAGCAACACCGAGGTAAACTGTAACGTTAGTTCTCTGGCACTTATGATGGCTATATATCTATTGAGTCATCTGTGATATAATTCAATTTATTTGTTGTCTGAACTACTAACTAGTAATTCTAAACTGCATTTGCTGGAATTATAGCTTTGACTATTCTTTCTAGATGAAATACATATGTTCTTGGATAGTTTCCTCATCATTGAGGCAAATAGATAGATGTGGCTTTGCTCATTTCGAAGTATGCACTCAATACATGTCTAGTAGAAATGGTTAGACCCCACGAGCATATTTCTTTTTCCTCTCTCTCTCTCTCTTTGTTTTTTTTTTTTGGTGGTGGTGGTGGGGGGGGGGGGATAATGTGGGTTGTATGTGTATAAATTTAATGTAGCATGTTGTTTATTTGTTTGATTGATTCAACTTTAACTACATTGACCAGGTTGGAGCAGGGACAATGAATCCTCTGACATTCTTGAGGGTTCTTGGTCCGGAACCGTGGAATGTTGCGTAAGTATGCTTTTGAATTTGTAAAAGTTCATGCTTTTAGATTTTACCAATAGTGAATATGTTGAGACATTGAAACAAACTTGTGGATGATTGTTATGGTGGTGTTGATATATCTAGACTCTTGAAGACACGAAAGCTGAATCAAATTTACTCTGGCACTATTTGGAATCACTTCTTAAAAGTACATCTGGGCCAAAACGTGCGTCTAGGACCAAAATCACATAAATTAGCTTATTTGGACAAATTTAATAACCACTTTAGAGCCTCAAAAGCAGGTTTTGGCTTCAACAACTTGCAGGAAGTAGATTTGGGTTTTAACGACTTTTCCTAAATTCCCAAAGTCCTTTTGTGATTAGGGCCTTTGCTTCTACCTAAACAAAGAAGCCACAACATTGCAAACGAGCCCTATGTCGACTAGGTGGCTCCAATGAACTCCATGTGTAATAGCTTTATTGATCTCACACACACACACACGTATATATTACATAGATATTGTTGACCAGGAGAAACCGTTTTAATTATGTCAACCAGAGGAACACATTCTTCTATTGGAATTTTCTTCTACTATATTGTTCTTGACTGCAATTGTTGATATCCCAACCCCATCTAATAGCTACAGCCATGCAAATATGCAAATTTGGGTAGTGATGATGCTATCATGTCCATTGTTCACACTGATTCGTTTTAGCAAAATCTTCACCTTGATTAGATGCTAATACTCAAAGGCCATGTTCGGCACGCCAGATAATACTGCCGCCTGTCGGATGGCGGATATGATAGGATCGGATAGGATACTAATCCTGTTGGATAACATGATATCCTGTCATGTGTTTGGAACATGCTGGAATTCTATTGTCGGATAAGCTGTTATATCCTAATCCTGAGTTTGGCAGTGCTGGATACAAGTTTTGGATAATACGCAACAAATTATATTGTAAGTTGAAATCAGTGATATATTTGTTGAGTGTTACTATTTATTTGGTATAATATGTGGTTTATTAGCCTAAGGGCTTATATGTAATTTATGTCATTAGTTGCAATAATAAAATATGGGTGACTAGTTAGTCATGTTAGTTTTTGCCCTAATTGTGTTTAGGATCCATCAGAACGCCACCTAACACCACCAAACCACCATCGCTGTCACCCCTCTGCCCTACCAGCCTTGCCCCAACAACACGTTACCCACCCCTAACCTTGAGCACCTCCCTCCAACC
The DNA here is from genome assembly GCA_033977485.1 of Hydrangea macrophylla. Taxonomy (NCBI): domain Eukaryota; kingdom Viridiplantae; phylum Streptophyta; class Magnoliopsida; order Cornales; family Hydrangeaceae; genus Hydrangea; species Hydrangea macrophylla. The sequence continues at coordinate 55,508,502 of CM066997.1, forward strand.
TTGTGCAAGTCACCCGTCACCTTTGGTCTAACTTTCGCACCACCCTAACCCACACCTACACCACCAGCCGACCTTCATATACCAGCCGACATCCCTACTATTCCATTGGCCTGATTCTGAAAATCATCACCCTTATTTATCTAACCGAGCCCCAAGGGGGCATATTTACACATATTGGATCTTCGATTTGGTAATTTTGTCCTGAGTTTACTCGTTTTGCCTTTTCTTTGTCCCTGTATGGACCACTAATCAGCCTTGATTGATCCTTCTGCACCTTGTAAGGTGACATGATCTGAAATAGTGCACCGGGCATGTATGGCGCGTTGGATAAAACTGCCGGATATGATAGGATAAGGCAGGGTCAGATAGGATTCCAATCCTGTCGGATAACACTAATATCTTGTCATGTGTTTGAAACATACTGAAATTATAGTGTTGGATAAGCTATTATATCGTAATCCTATGTTTGGCAATGCTGGATATAAGTTTTGGATAATACGCAACAAATTATTTGTAAGTTGAAATCGGTGATATATTCCTCTGGAAAACAATGACTAGATTCATTCATCAACATCCCAAAGATATAAGACTCGTAGCAGATTATCATACAAAAGTTCATACAATTTCAGTTCGGGGGAATTGGGTACATATAATTTATAAATACCAAAACTAGACAATGATACAACGAACAAAAAATTGGAGAGAATTGGGTCTCTATGAACATACCCAATTCACCAAAAAACAAATAGGATTCTTTCAACAAGAGGGATTCTTTACCCCTCTACTATGTAAACATATAAGGATTCTTTCAACAAGAGAGTTTCTATGAACATACTGCACTGTTTTGTGTGTACACACACACACATATATATCGATATGGTTCATTAGGGTTGCATTGTTTACCCCATTATGTTTGTGCTATTTTTTATTGACTTCATCATTGTGAATGGCTTTACAAAGCTAAGCATTCCGCATATATACATGCAAACACATAATCCATCTTCACAAATCGCAAACCTTTCTAATTCACAAATCTAAAAGGACCCTAGAGTCTAGGCCAAAGGAGGTGGAAAAATAGCTTAGCGGCGGCGACAGTGCAGAAACCATGCAGCAACGACGACGACAACAACGGCGGTGACCGGAAGGAACAGTGCGACGCTGGTGGTGACTGGGAAGGAACTGGTGGCAACAACTATGGTTTTCTGTGTTTCGTGAAGCGTGACTTTTTGGTTGACGCGTGTTTTTTCCCCTCTCCCAAATTTTTATCCGGTGCTCTTATCCCACACTTAGACACCCCCTCCGTCCCTCCGCACCACCCACCCACCCACCCACCCACCCATGGTATAGCTATATCCGGTGAATGTGGGATAAAAAGAGAGTTTGGGATTTTTTTTATCCTCTGGATTGTGCATGCCAAACACTGGATAAGATAAGAGTTTTCATATCCAGTGAAGCACACGTGGCCTAACTTTTGAATCTTTTCAAATCAAACTGTTTTGGAGCTCATCGCCAGTTATTGAATCGAAGTAGGTCAGGGAACATCATCTTTTTTTTGGACTTTCTTCTGTTATAGTTAGCTTGATTGCCATTATTTTCTGTACAAAGCCCATTTAACAACTTCTTAGGTTCGGTAACTTAGGTTGTACTAATGCCAAATGTTCATATTCATTATTCTAAGCCCAATGTTCACTTTGATTAAAGGCTTCTAATTTCAATTTGGAAAATTTCTATTTTGTTGCAGTAAAAATACTTATCTATTCCAGTACATGGCCTCCATGCTTAAATAATGATACAAATTAAAAATTCTCAAAGAATATCTGGATTTCAAGAAAAGAGGAAGGGACGTGGCTCACAAAATCTATAAATTTTAATGTACATTTCACCATTCACGTTTTTCCTTCCTATTTTTCTCATCATTTTCCTTATTAACCAAAACGAAGAAAAACTTTTTTCCTCTATGTATCCTTTCTTCTCCCTTACCCGAGGCTCAAGATTGGAGGCGGACATAACATGAGGTGTCAAGTTACAATTTAAGTCTAGGATCATAAATAATGTCAAAGATTTTACCTGCATAGGGTCGGCCCTGTCTTTTTTAAGACTGGTTTTCCTGGATCTATTATAAGATTTGTCGTATTTGATTCTGATTCTTTTTAATTCTTATTTTTCTTCTGTTTTCTTTCTTTCTTTCCTTTTTTTTTTTTTTTTATAATAAAATCCTCTCTCTGGAAATTGTCGTTTCTCTAGCTAATCTGATAAGAATAATTGGCTAGTTGTCTACATGTCCTTCACTTTTATTTTTCTGACTATCCAAGTAAACGAACACTCTTTAAGTTTATTAGTGTGACTGCTGATGTGGTAGTTTCTGGTGGAAGGTATGTGGAGCCCAGTATCCGACCAGACGATAGCCGTTATGGTGAAAACCCAAATAGGCTTCAACGGCACACTCAATTTCAGGTTGGCTCTTGGTTTCATTTGTTGGGTTATGAAGCTTTGTCAAAGTCCTTTTAAGTAATGTTTGACTGTCTTTTGTTTGGCATTATACTTTCTGTTTCTATTTTTTCTCAGGTGATATTGAAGCCCGATCCTGGAAATTCACAAGACCTTTTTATCCGTAGCCTAGAAGCCCTAGGTAGGTAGTTAAACTTTACTATTGTTCTTATTTTTATGGTATTTGCACTGTCGCTTCTAGGAATGCAAAGCAGAGATAATTGTCCTCGATGATGCATTTCCAGAATTGCTTTTGGATGACCGATAGTTTGCATTTATAATTCATTCTCAACTTTATTCAGTGCTTTATTATTATTTATTTATTTTTTATTTTTTTAATTGGGTGCTTCTAGGGTACCATATTACTTACTTCGGTTTTCAAATGTTCCTGCTTTTGGCCGTTAGCCGTTATACATAAATTTCCCACTTTTGAATATGGTAAGTATGTGAGGAATTTTGAGTTATCCTCAATTGGAACTAATTCTTTAAATTGACTACAAAAATCAAGAACAATCTATAACTTTTGTCAATCTGCTAACCAAGATTCCATAAGCTTGTATTGGGTCATGAGTTTTTAGTTTATTTATTTTTCTTCCAGCTTCAAATAATTTGCTAGTCTCAGTAGTGATTGCTTTATAGAATTTCTTGCCTGATTTGGTTCATCCTTTGCTTTTGAGTATTTGAAGCGTGACACTTGACAGGTATCGATATTAATGAACATGATATACGCTTTGTGGAGGACAATTGGGAAAGTCCGGTAATTTCTTGTCTCTTTCTGGTGATTTTAGTGTGCATGAGTGCATTTCATTACGTGGTACACTAATTCTCATTTATTGGGATGGATTCCAACTATTTTGATTAAGGGCCCGTTTTGGAGGGCTCTGGCTTTTGTGCTTAGGCAGAAGCAAAGGTCCTAATCACAAGGGCATGGTGGGAATTAAGAAAAATTGATTAAAATTCGTGATATGCTATTATGCTTCCTGCATCATGTTTGGGCTAAAGCACCTCTGAACCTGCTTTAGTCAAAATGTGTTTTTGAGGTTATAAAGTGCTTACCTAGAATAATCCAAACAGGTTGATTAATGCAATTTTTGGGGTGATTCCAAACATTGCACTGGTTCATAGTGGTCGACACCACAAGTCTACAATCTACGTTGTACCTTTTCGAGTCATAATCACCTTCTGCATGCAGCTGATGTTGGCTAGTTTGTTTTCTCTGTCTTGACTTCTCATGTTCGTAGGTACTCGGTGCCTGGGGATTGGGCTGGGAAATTTGGATGGATGGGATGGAAATCACACAATTCACCTACTTCCAGCAGGTTCTTTCTCAACTTTGAGATAAAAATTTTGACTCCCAATTATTTGTAAGATTTTGAGTTTTCTGCATGACCTGGTTGAAAATTGTCAGATCCAATTTGGTATCCTAAGGGAATAAGATTTTGTTCTCTTAATTGCTTTGTGGAAAAGCAGCAAATTGCTGCTTATGATTTAAGATGTTTTTCAGCTTCAAATCCCAATTTTCAAAAAACATATGAAAGGTTTTTGCCAAATCGACTCAATTCTCTCAATTGTTGGTCGAGGATAAGCAAATCCAATCCGGCTTCTAGTGATATGTTTGTTTTCAAAATATGTTCTGGGCATTTCATGAGCACTTTTTGCCGTCTTTCTTTAGATTTGTTCCCATTCATTTCACTCTCTTGCCAGGCTGGAGGTCTTCAATTGCTGCCAATTTCTGTTGAGATCACTTATGGTCTCGAACGTATTCTCATGTTACTTCAGGTCACTTTATATACTTCCTTTGTCTATTCTCTTTTTGTGGTTTTACTTCATAGGTCTGCCTGAGATTTGTATCTAATTGGCAGGGAGTTGACCATTTCAAGAAAATTCAGTACACAGATGGAATTACATACGGAGAGCTGTTCTTAGAGAACGAGTAAATAAGCTTATTCAAATTACTGTTAACTTTATAAAATAAGTCCTGCATAGCAAATATAAATGCTAACTTTGCTGAAAAGAACCCAGAAAGGAAAAAGAAAAGAAACAAATTTGCATGTTAATTCTGTTGTATCCTCGAGCTTCAGTATGCTTCATGTGTTCGTATTGCGTGAAAACATATGATGAATCTTGTATTTCTGTTTCAGGAAAGAAATGAGCTCGTATTACCTGGAGTATGCCAGTGTTGATCATATTCAAAAGCATTTTGATTTTTTTGAGGAAGAAGCTTGTTCTTTGCTTAATTTAGGCCTTGCTATACCTGCGTATGTATTAGAAGTTTTCACATTGTCCATGAATTTTAAGTAAAATTTGTTCTATTGATTAACATTTTCTGTGAAACGTGCTAGGTATGATCAGCTTCTAAAGACATCTCATGCTTTTAACATCTTAGATTCTCGAGGTTTCGTGGGGGTAACTGAACGGGCTCGTTATTTTGGTCGGATGCGTAGGTGAGATCACCTTCCTGGGTCTTTTTGAGCAAGAAAATTACTCTTAACTAATCTCGTAGAACTAAAGTAGCATTGTAAAGAGCAAAGGCTTCTGGTTGTTTTCTGGATGCTGTTTAGTTTTTGTTATCAGTAGTTTCTACACAAACGAAAAAGCAAACACAAGAACACCAATTTTCGTGGTTCAGCCCAAAACTACGTAACACGGGTTCGGACACAGGAAACGGGTACAATACGACACGGATACGGGGATTTGGCAAATCCTAAAAATGTAGGATACTGTACGGCTAGGATACGGCAAATAAAAATAAAAATTTAAAATTAATCATATAATACTAATAATAAATGACATTACAATAAGGACCATAACTTATAACAAGATTGTTTTTCCATTAAAAATCAACATTTTAAATCCATCCATAGCAAGATTGTTTTACTTTTACCATTGCAAAATCATTCATAAGGACCATAAGTATAACAAGATTGCTATATAATTAAACATCACTAAATCATCAATATCACTACCAAATCCTAAAAACCACAAGTCCAAAACAAGAAAAGAAAAGACTCATCCTAAAAGTGGGCACAATAGCACAAAAAATAAATTCTCATCACTCATCATTGGACCCAACTTCAACCGCCTCATCATCGCCCCTTCTTTTTATGAAATTTTATCTATTACAATACTAACAAGAAGTATTCAAATCCTTCACAAAATGGCCATCGTGCCATATACATGCCATGTCAGCGCGTGTAGGCCGTACCCACTACCAAAAAAATGATTTAAATAATTGGACACGGTTTTAGGATTGTCGAGTATGTACTTGTTGAACGTGTGTAAGTGTCCGATACGTACCCAGTACGGGTATGAGAGCCTAAATGAAGTACCCATGCTTCATAGCCCAAAACTAGGTCTACGTTCACGGAGCTGCTGAGATATTCATTATACTCAAAAGGCAGGTAGAGAAGATTACAGCATACAATGCTTACCGCCATGTGTTGATAATAGTTGTCTTTTTTATTTTTTTATGAGCTGTCTCTCTTTATTTTGCCTAAGGGCTTTATTGTAATTCCTTTTCTTATATGATTGATACAAATAGGGTTGAGACAATTGTCTCTCCCTAAGCTTGAGATAATAATATATTGATATAAATAGGGTTGAGACAATTGTCTCTCCCTAAGCTTGAGATAATAATATTTGATATGGTATCAGAGCCTCCCTAAGCAAGGAAAAACTCTCCACCACCAACAACCGCCATCAACCCATCTTCTAATCAACCACCACCACCACCAAATCAATTTTATGACCTAAACCAGTCCAGCCGCTACACCACACAGTCACCCAATCACCAAGTCGCAGCCTCTACCCTACCTCACTACCAACCGCAGCCTACCATGCAATCCTAGACCTAGCCGCAGCCATACACCACCCAACCATCACCAGCCGACACTAACTCACACCCAACCAACACCAGCCGATACCACCCACATCCAACCGCTACCACCCATGCTTGTCTAGACCCAGCCGAAAACCCCTAACACCCTAAACACTCTAGTCGCAGCCCTCTGTCTCTCTCTATACCCTAGTTTTGATTGACCCATAATTTTTTGGTTATTGTTTGGTCCTTATATGGACCCTTGAGTAAGCCAAGACTGATGTGCTAGCATCCTTTATGGTGTTTTTTCTGATTGTGTGCTTCTAATCTGTTGGTACCAGTTCTTCCTTTTTTTGGTGATTGTTGCGGGTTTGTTGTTGCGGGCTGATTCTCCATGTCGGACGATCCAGAAAAATCTACCGTCAATTCTCAACCGCCTACGAGTGAGAGCGCGGTTGAGAGCATTGTTGTTGCTCATCCCGACCACCCGAACTTGAAAATCACTACTTCCCCCTTCAATGGTCAGAACTTTCTGGCTTGGTCCCAGTCGGTCACATTGTTTCTTAAGGGCAGAGGAAAGATGGGGTACATCAATGGTCGAATCAAAGCACCAAGCACGGAGGATGTAGCTTATGACAAATGGGAGATGGAAAACTCCATTGTCATGACTTGGCTTATTCACTCTATGACCCCAGAGATTGGGGAAGGTTTTTTGGACATGGGGACTGCCCAGGACATTTGGGAGACTATGGCCAACACCTATTCCAGAAAGGGCAATTCTGCCCAGATATTTGAGTTATGACGATAAGTTGGCCGTTCTGAACAAGGACTTCACATCTCTTACGACTAGTTGGAAGCGTCTTGATCATCTATTAGACTACATGCCGGTATGTCCCACTGATTCCACTGCTTATGCTAAACTTGTTGCTGAAGAAAGGATTTTTAAGTTTCTTGAGGGCCTTAAAGCTGAGTATGATCCAGTTCGTAGTCGTGTTCTTGGTATAGATCCTTTGCCTTCTCTTCGGGAGGCCTTTGCTTGTCGTTCTACTATGCTTCCACCTGCATCTTGAGAGAGATCTGCTTTAGTTTCCGGCCTTTTGAGTGAGTCTGGTTCGTATGACAAATCCAAACAATTTTGTGACTACTGTAATACCAAATATCACACGAGGGAGACATGCTATAAACTTCATGGCTATCCACAAGGAGGCAGAGGGGGTTGTTCTGGTCAGTCTAGGGGTCGTGGTAAAGGACGTGGATGTAGCTTTGGGGGCCATGGTCATTCCCATCATACAGAGGTTGTTGATTCCTCCATTGATAATACTCCTCCAACTTCATCCGTTGCATTATCTTCTTCAGAATTGGAGACTCTCCGCCACTTGATGTCTCGACTGGAAACACCTACTACTACCTCATCATCTTTTGCTCATTCAGGTAACTTAGCCACTTCTGTGAGTGCATTCCATTCTCAATCTAGTTACCCTTGGATTATTGATTCTGGGGCATCGGATCATATGACTGGTTCCTCTCTCATGTTTTCCGATTATACACCATATTCAGGACAAGATAAAGTCAAGATTGTTGATGGAACCGTCTCTTCGATTTCAGGCAAAGGTTTAGTCCGTGTTTCTCCCTCACTGTCTTTATCTTCTGTTTTGCTTGTTCCTAGTTTTACCAATAATCTCTTATCTATCAGTCGTGTTACCCGTGATCAAAATTGTACCGTTTTTTCCCTTCTCATTGTGTGTTTCAGGATCTTATCATGAGGAGGACGATTGGCAGTGGTAGAGAGGAGAATGGTCTTTATTTTCTGGGACAACAGGAATAACCTCATCTGGCACATCATGCTGAGTCTAAATTTGGTGATATTATGCTTTGGCACAGACGTCTAGGACACCCTGCCTTTGGATTACTTCAGTTTTTATTTCCCTCTTTATTGTCAAATAAAAATGTATTCACCTTTCGGTGTGAAGATTGTGAACTTGGAAAGCACCACCGTGCTTCTTTTTATCCCAGTAATAAGAAAAGTTCTGTTCCGTTTTCTCTTATTCATTATGATGTTTGGGGTGCTTCCCATGTTGTTTCCCTTAAGGGTCATAGGTGGTTTGTTACATTCATTGATGATTTTTCTCGTGCTACTTGGGTTTACATGGTGAAAGGAAAGAGTGAAGTTCATTCTATCTTTTAAAACATCCATAAAATGATTTGTACTCAATTTGATGCATGTGCCAAAATAATTTGTTCAGATAATGGGGGGGAGTTTTTTAAATCTGGTCTTGAGGATTATTCTTTTTGGAACATGGAATAATTCATCAGTCATCTTGCACCAACACTCCTCAACAGAATGGGGTGGCTGAGCGCAAGAATAGACATCTCTTAAACACTGCTAGGTCAATGTTATTTTCGGCTCAGGCTCCAAAGCCTTTTTGGGGAGAAGCAGTCTTAATTGCTGCATATCTCATCAATCGGCTACCCACTCAAGTACTTCACAAACGTTCTCAAGTTGAAGTACTCTCTAGTCCTTCTTCATTGTTTTCTATTCCTCCTAAAGTCTTTGGCTGTGTATGTTTTGTTCATAACCATGCTCCAACACGAGGAAAACTTGATCCTCGTGCTATAAAATGTGTCTTTGTTGGTTACTCTCCTACACAGAAAGGCTACAAATGTTACCACCCTCCTACCCGAAAGTGTTATGTTTCTATGGATGTCACTTTTTTTGAGGAACAGTCCTTATTCACTCCTCGGACACCTTTTCAGGGGGAGAATAGACACATAGAAGAGGTTTCTCCTTCTAGTGATGTGCTTAATGTGCCTGTGTCTGTGCCTAATGTACCTATGTCTAACCCATTTGAGATATTGAGGACGGTTGAAAATGAGGATGAAATAGATAGAGAGGAAGTGGAGGAAGTAACAGAGGAGGAACCCAGAAAAAAGAAGAGAAAAAAACCCAGAAAAAGAGGATATAGTATATCAAAGAAGAACTTGGAGGATGAAAGATAAGACTGTTTCTCCAGATCCGCCACTTCTATCTCCTTCTCTTGATGAGAACCTAGGTAACTCTGATTCTACTCCTGTTATTGATTCTTCTACCAGTGATTATGCTCATGTTATTGATGAGTTAGATATCTCGATTGCTACACGTAAGGGTGTTCAGTCATGTACCCAACATCCCATATCTAACTTTGTCTCATATAGTCGCATCTCTCCTTCCCATAGAGGTTTTTTTTGTCCAATCTTGCTTCTGTGTTTGTACCTAATCATGTACAGGATGCACTCGAGGAGATGAAAGCTCTTCACAAGAAAAGCACTTGGGAATTGGTTAACTTACCTAGAGGGCACAAGACAGTGGGGTGCAAATGGGTGTTTGTAGTCAAACATAAGCAAACGGATCCATCGAAAGGTACAAAGCTAGGTTAGTTGCAAAAGGTTTTACACAAACCTATGGGGTAGATTATGAGGAAACATTTGCCCTGGTTGCAAAAATGAATACTGTGAGAATTCTTTTATCCCTAGCTGCAAACTTAAACTGGCCACTCCATCAATTTGATGTTAAAAGTACGTTTCTATTTGGAGATTTGGCAGAAGAAGTATATATGGGTATTCCTCCAGGTTTTGAAGACTCCAAAACTAAGGGTAAAGTTTGTAGGCTTAAAAAGTCCCTGTATGGGCTTAAATAGTCTCCAAGAGCATGGTTTGAAAGGTTTTACTCAAGCTATGTTGAAATATGGCTTTAAACAAAGTCAAGGTGATCATACACTATTCATTAGGCATTCCTCACAAGGGAAAGTCACTGTTCTCATAGTGTATGTGGATGATATTGTCTTGACTGGGGATGATGTGGAAGATATGCCGAAGTTAAAGAATTACTTGGCCAAATAATTTGAAATTAAAGACTTGGGAAACCTCAAGTACTTTCTGGGAATTGAGGTAGCTAGAAGCAAACAAGGGATCTTCGTCTCCCAGAGAAAATATGTTCTTGATCTTCTACAAGAAACAGGCATGCTAGGGAGTAAGGCATATGATACACCTATGGAAGCTAATCAGAAGCTAGGGGATGACACTGATGGAGCAATGGTTGACAGGGGGAGATATCAGAGGTTGGTAGGCAAGTTGATTTACTTGTCACATACTCGTCCTGACATCGCTTTTGCTGTAAGTGTTGTTAGTCAGGTCATGCATGCCCGCCGCGAGTCCCACTATGGTGCTGTTCTATGAATTCTTAGATATTTGAAGTTAGCTCCTGGAAAGGGTTTATTTTTTGGCATACATGGTCATCTTCAGGTGGAGGGTTATACAGGTGCAGATTGGGCAGGCTCAACCACTGATAGGAGATCTACCTCAGGATATTGCACCTTTGTTGGAGGTAATCTTGTTACTTGGCGTAGCAAGAAACGAGCTGTGGTCCAGTGCTGAAGCAGAATTCCAGGCTATGTCTCAAGGAATTTGCGAACTAATGTGGATAAAAATTACATTGAGGGATCTTAGACTCGAGCCTACAGATTCTATGAGATTGTACTGTGATAATAAAACAGCCATCAGTATTGCTCATAATCCAGTACGACATGACCGAACTAAGCATGTTGAAATTGACAGACACTTCATCAAGGAGAAATTGAGCAGTGGAGTGATCTGTATCCCATTTGTGAAATCTAGTGAACAATTGGCAGATATTCTCACCAAAGGTCTTGGAAGTAGGCCTCATCATTACTATCTTGGCAAGCTGGGCATGAGAGATATCTTCGCACCAGCTTGAGGGGGAGTGTTGATAATAGTTGTCTTTTTTTTTTATTTTTTTATGAGCTCTCTCTTTATTTTGCCCAAGGGCTTTGTTGTAATTCCTTTTCTTATATGATCAATATAAATAGGGTTGAGACAATTGTCTTTCCCTAAGCTTGAGATAATAATATTTGACAATGTTCTACCATTGAACTGGGGTTATAGGCTATTAGTGAAAAAATTACCAAAATACCCCCTCGAGAATGAGGCTCAGTGTGTACAATATTATCAACCTTACCACACAACCTTACCACTTTGGAAGTAAAATCTAATGAATTGTGCATTTCATGAAATCAATATCAATGCTGCACTAGCACTTTTTAGAGCACTTTAGGTTTTTGTCTTTTTCCTCGGGCACTGGGACATGTCTAGAACATGACCAATATTCTCCCATGTTACACGCCTTGCTTTAAAGTGTGTTTATGTATGCAAGAATTCAAGTATGTATTCAAATCTTAGGCGACTTTTGACTATTGTAGTTGTTTGACATGTCTCATAACTTTCCCTTTTCATTTTGCTAATTTCATTTTCTCCAGTTTGGCTCGTCAATGTGCACAGCTTTGGTTAAAGACAAGGGAAACTCTTGGGCATCCACTGGGTATTATTTCTGAATCTGATCATCTTGCTTGCCTGAAAGAAATTCTGGAGGCAGCAGTTAATAAGGTTTGCTTGTGTCATCTGTTACTGATTTGTCGATTATAGTTGCTCATAGTATCTTCAATAGATTTGATCCCTGGTAATTGTCATTTGTGTTCTACTTTAACTTCTAAAAGTTTTAAATAGTGTCAAGTACCAATCAATTACATTTGCACGGACGAAAACAGATAACAAAGGGGGAAACTGACAGCATAGTGGATGTGTAGGTATGCATATAGTAGTGTTCTTCCGATTGCTTCCCATTTTTTTTCATGTCACACAGGTGGCTGTGAAACCAAGATTGTTTGTTCTTGAAATTGGGACAGAAGAGTTGCCACCTCATGACATAGTCAATGCGAGCCAACAGGTATTTATATTATTTCTGTATATTCTATTGGGTTAATTTCTTTCATATGCTTTTGTTTTACTTTGTGCGTCTTTCTACACATTCTCAATCAATTTTTTTTTTTTTTTTTTGTAAATAGATGCGTTTGTGGTAAAGCTTTTGTTGTTAATTGATGGTTATTATTTTTAGAGAGCATTTTTGCTCACCCTTTTTTGGTTCACCATTGCTCACCCAGGCCTCCACTGGGCGACATGTGTCCCATTTCATTCCCATTTCACCCATGTACTATCAACATAATTACTGAAATGATACACATGTCACTCAGTAAAAGCCGGGGTGAGCAATGGTGAACCAAAATTGGGTGAGCAAAAATGCTCTCTTATTTTTATTTGATTATTCCTACCAAAGTTCTCTTGTACCTCTCTTTAAAGTTTTAACCTATGTACCATGGATACGAACTCTGGAAATCCTAAAAATGTAGGATATGGACATGACTAGGACACATTGAATGAAAGATATTTTTTATTAATAAAATATACGTTATGTTATTTGTGTCCACTCCATTTTCCTAAATTCTCAAATAAGTAATTGCATTTCTGCCATTCTATGTTATTAAGACTTTTACCTCAAAACTTACAAACATTACCAATGAAAGGCCAACATGCCATGTCCACCACGCCTGAGTTCGGTCGCATGTTCGGCGTGGAAAAAATCAAGACACATTTTCTCGTGTGTCTAACACGGGATGGCGCGTGTCATTGTCTGACGAACAAGACATGGACACGCGACCCAAATTGAAGTGTCCGTGCTACATTTTCTTCAACTTTTTCCATACTTCCATACTAACAAAAGGTGACCTGTGCATTCGGGATGCAAAAGTTTTGAAAAATGTTAATTAATAATATAGCTATATTTACCAACTATACTAAGATATATATATATATATATATGTCCAGTACATTATATCTTGAAATAAGGAATTACTTTTGTATGCCAAGATATATTTGGTAGATATTTTTACTTACATGAAGGTATGAGTTATATACAATTATGCACATATATATAGATATGTATATATAGTGAAGCATAAATTGCTTGAGTAATGTTTGGGGCACACCCTTACACACCCAAAAAGCATCCACACCATGAGGTGGGCCAATGAGAAGAGAGATAGAGACTGCGGGGTTCACTGTCAGTCTCTTCTCATTGGTCCACCTCAGGGTGTGGATGCTTTTTGAGTGTGTAAGGGTGTACCCCTTGCACTATTCGTAATTGCTTATCGGATAAGATATTTCATTACAAAAATAAATTGAATGTATGAGTATAGCTAAAATCAGGAAAATTTAACTACATCCCTCCAAGTCACAGCAGTAACTAATACTCCCTCCGTCCCATTTTGTTAGTCCTTTTCTCTGTTGGCGTCCCAAAACTATTGTCCACTGAGAATATTCCATGATAAAGTTTTAGTTACTTTCCAAAATTACCCTTATTGATTTTGAAATTATACAACAAAAAGTAAAGGGAAAGAAAAAACAAGGGCATTTTGGAACTTTTGCATTAATTACATGGCATGTGAATGGTGATCATTATGTCCCCTTAAAATGTTGAACTCCTAAAGGTGGACTAACAAAATGGGACGGAGGGAGTAATCTATGTATATAGCACACATATCCAGATAGATAGGGTGTTGGCTTATAGAGGATTTTTGACGTGGATAAAAAGATATAATTTCTTTTGGATGTTATTTGATTTGGTTTCAGTTCGAATTATATGCCATGATTCATGTTTTTATGTTATAAGCCAAGTTGGTATCATTCTCTTTTAAGAGATGTGTCACGTACGTGCTGAGGTAGCAAAAACGAAAGCTTCAGTTTTCGCGCATATATATAGGATTGCTATATGCTGATCATAGTGTGCTGGTCATTGCAGCTAAAAGATCTAGTTGTGGAGTTACTAGGAAAACAAAGGTTGAGCCATGGGGAAATGCAAGCATTTGGCACACCACGCAGACTAGTGGTAATGCTTTCATCCTCTAATTTCTGGCGTCTTTGACAGTGCCTTGGTTTCATGGGGCATCATTGCACTTTTTCCCCTCTTTCCTGTGTAGAATAAAATTGTTCAATTACGTGAATTGTTGGGCTTTCGCCAACTATCTGATTTGATTTTCCGTTGGTCTGTTAAGAAGCCAATTGGAGTTGAGTCAAGTTTGGGTCATCTCGCCACCTGATTTATATAACTTGAACCAAGATTGAGCTAATGATAGTGCTTTGAGACGGGAAGATCTAGTACGGACCTAGTGCACTGACCTTAAAAGAAACCCTAGTATCTACAATAAAATGTCCCAAATAAATATTTTTTTTCCTGTGATACGAAAAGGCTAATGAAAGTTTGAAACCTTTTGAAAAGGTTGCCCCCGCTCGGCTGGACCAAATTCCTAGATCTGCCCCTGCTTGCTTGGTTCATTTTAGTTTGAGCTAATGATAGTGCTTTGAGACGGGAAGATCTAGTACAGACCTAGTGCACTGACCTTAAAAGAAACCCTAGTATCTACAATAAAATGTCCCAATTGAATTTTTTTTCCCCCGTGATCCGAAAAGGCTAATGAAAGTATGAAACATTTTGCAAAGGTTGCCCCCGCTCGGCTGGACCAAACTCCTATGTCTGCCCCTGCTTGCTTGGTTCATTTGGCTCTTGAAGTTCTACATCGTTTTAAGCTTGGTTAGGGTGTGTTTGGAATAACAAACTTCGGAATGCATTCTCATCAATTGTAATTTCATTATCCTCCTCCATAGTAACTTATTTCAAAGATGCATTCTAATACAATTTTTCAATTTTTTAATCACAAGTAAATCTTGCATCTGCTTGTAAGTTGGAGATGGTGTATACCACATGGGGACATGAGTTGGGGGTTGACGGAACCCATGCTCCTCAACTTCTATTGCAAATAATTCCTCTCTTTCGATTTTTTCTTTGTACATTAAATATATCAATATGGATGCTTGTACTTTGAAAAAAGTCATTTTCGTACCAAACAGACATTGCTAATGAGTATGATCTTAGGCAACTGTTGGACAAGTGATTCTAAGTAAAATCTCAATTGCTCCTGAATTTTGGTTTTTAATATAAAAAGTTTGGAATAACCAAGGATCAAAATTTCGTTTCGGTGTAGTGTTTTGGTGTTCCTGGAAACGGAAACGTTTCGAAAACATGTGGAAACACTGGAAACACAAAGAAACATGTGGAAACGTAACTTCAAACTAAATTGTATGCACATATAAAGCTTATAATTGATTAATTGAACCTTTGAGAGGATGTAGAGTCAAATTGAGCACACATGATAATTTAGGCGTCAATCTGCTGCCAAGCAGTTCATAGAATATAGAAAACACCAATTTGGGGTGAACAATTTTGGGTAAGCAAAAATGTATTCATTTTAAAATTAATTTTGATCCTTGAGTATGACTAATAATATAAGTAATAAGTAATAATATAAGTAATATAATACAAATAATATAATACTTGAGTATTAATATAAGTAATATAATACTTATATTATTAGTAATATAATATAGTAATACAAGTAATAGAGTAATACTTTTAAGTAATATAATATATACACACTGGGCAATAAAAGAAAAAAGAAAAAAAAAAGATAAAAACTTATTGGGTTTGCACGCAGAGAGAGAGAGAGACGAGAGGTGATAGCTTTCGGCGCCGAAGAAGAAGAAGAAGAAGAAGAAGATGGAGAGACAGAGTGGGAGTCGCGACTGTGTAGAGGGCAGATAAACCCTAGCCGAAGAAGAAGAAGAAGAAGAAGAAGAAGAAGATCAAGTGGAAGAAGAAGAAGATGAAGAATGAAGAATAACAGGTCAATTTCACATTGATTTCCTATTTTCTCTCGTGATCTCCTCTTTACTGTTCTCTCGTGATCTCTTCTTTTCCCCAATTTTCAAACCCCCTTTTCAGTACTCACATGGATCTCTGCACCTGATTCGACACACACATGTTTCGTGCGAAACATGTGTGTTTCGTTCGAAACACACCAAAACAAGGTCGTTTTGTGCGACACATAGGAATTTCGTAATTCCATTAGGGTTTTGGTTCGGTCCCCAGCGAAACCGAAAGTTTCGTATGTTTCGGTCTAAATGAAACGAAATTTTGATCCTTGGGAATAACTGAAGATCCTCAAACATTGAGATATGTGTTCAGTTTGATAAGCATTTTAGCACATCTTTTTCCTGACTCGCTTCATTATTCATCCCCCATTTACCATAACATTCTGATATGTTTTCTTTTTATGAGTTTATGTTGCAACATAATGTATCTGCAACACCAACCTTAATATTTTATGACATTGGTATGTTTTTGTGTAGTTCAAGCTTGAATGATTTTTAGAAATTACGCATACAACCTAATGTCAAGGTTTATTTTAATCTGTTGTTGCTCAGGAAATTAAGCAAAAAAGAGCTCGAGCGTGGGTGAGGCTAATGCAAATTGATGCTCAAATTCACAATAAATTAGGAAAAAATCGTTGAAATTTAGGGTTCATAGAGTCAAGGAGCCAAGACAAGAGCTATGTTCTGTTTCATTTCATAAATTGATTTCTGCTATTTCAAAAAACTGCCTCCAATGCTCCCAGCTTCCACTATTTGTACTGTGTCATAGTTATACCATATTTACAGGATGTTCACCAAAAGATATAACTACCAAATCAAAGTTCAAAATACAAATGTACAGCATTTTCAGCATTCTGTACAGCAGAAAACATCACTTGTAACAGCATACTAAAATTACTTCATCAGCAACTGCTGTTCGCACCGATTATTGGCATTTGTGATATCAAATTTTTTTTTTTTGGCTTGCTATTGTCGTAATTCAAAATTTGCTTTATTTTGTGAAATAATGCTTGGATATATTTTTTTTCGTTTCTCCAGTTTGTTACTCTCCACAATTTGTATATCCCTATGTTGACATTGAGAAGCAGCGTCATATTGTATTTACAGGTTTGTGTTGAGAGCCTGTGTTCTAGACAGGTCGCAAATGAGGTTGAGGTTCGAGGACCTCCAGTTTCAAAGGCGTTTGATCATGAAGGAAATCCTACAAAGGTCTGGCCTCTGAAGTATATGTCGATTTAGCAAAGTTTTTTGTGCTTTACAAAAGTTGACATCAATCCAAAATCCCGTAATTTTGCCAATCCCAAGGATTTGATGCCATTTTATTGTGGTAGAGTGTTTGTGTTTGTGTGTGTGTGTGTGTATATGTATATACCCTCGTGTACATGATCGTAGATGTGTCTTGGCAAGGTTGTCTCCAAGGATGGTTATCATTTTACATTTGTTTTTGTTTTGTTTTTTCTTTCTTGACTATGTGGCTTGCAAATAATACCTCTCCAGGCCTTAACTGCTATGCACTGTTTTGAAAACCGGACTGGACTGGCCGGTTCAACCGGTTGGGCCGTCAACCAGTCTCGTAAACGGTTCGTATTGACCAGAGAACTGGACTTGTGCGAAAACTTCCCACTTTTGCAAGAACCGGTGAATCCGGACGGTTTAACCAGGTATGAAAGAACTGATTATAGGTTTACAGGAACCGGCCGATCCTTAAAACAATTCTCTCAGTCCCTCTTTTCTTCACCTCCTTGCTGAGAATCAACTCTCTCTAGTCGCCAGTCGCCGTCACCTTGGCTACTGACTGTTGTTCTTATCTTGGCTACCGGGCCCTTGTATTCACCTCGGCTATGTCGCCTGTTGGAATATTTAGTTATATTCCTTAGGATCGTTATGATTTTATTTTCCTGATTTCTTTCCTTGTAATCTTTTATCTGATTTATTTCCTTTTCTTTTTATTTCCTTTTTCTGTCTCATTACTCGTGTATATATTGTGTAACATACTGGGTGAATGAATAAGATTATTGTTTACCCTAAACTTCTTAGTAGTATCAGAGCCAAGGGAATCCCTAACCCTAGCGTCACCCACATCTAGCCGCAGTTCTTCCCTTACCCAGCCACCTCGCCGCACCACACTAGCCCCTCCCACCCTTCTCCGCACAGTCCCTACCTCTCCCAGCCTCTGTCAGACACCCACAGACCCCCGGCGACCCACCAGCCACCTCGCCACTTCTCTTGCGCAGCCTCTGTGCTGCGTCTCCTTTCTGCACAGCCTATAGTGCTGTGCCTTGCCCTATTTGGTCTTTCTCTGTGATGTTGTAGAGCTCTTCTAGTGCTCTATTTTCTGTTCTCATCGCTACCACTGTATTGTGGTTGCCCTTCGCTATTCCTCCTATAGCCGTGTGACTATTTGGGTGGTTCTTTCTTGTCGTCTTTGAGAATTTATTTACTTCTCCTTTTTCTTCACAATGACCACCTCTGACAAGGATGTTTAGTCTGCTTTTGGTTCTCAACCACGTATGGATATCTCTATATCTCAGCATTCTCCAGCCCAACGGGTCTCCAGCCCAATGGGTTACTAGTGTCCTGTTGAATGGACAAAACTTTGCTGCTTGGTCTTGTTCTCTTTGCCTGTTTCTTGGTGGAAAAGGCAAGCTTGGTTGGATTTTCGACAAGGAAGCTCAACCTGCCGATGCTGATCCCAAGTGTGCGGAGTGGGACATGGATAATTGCACTATTCTGGGATGGTTCTTCAATTCCATGGAGAATCATATTTATCAGATTTTTATGTACCATGAATCGGTACCTGGTCTCTGGAGGGCCCTAACTAAGATGTATGCTCATGCCCATAATGCCTCTCGTATTTTTGAACTTCACTGGGAAATTTCTCAAGCCTCTCAGGACTCTTTACGACTTAGTATTGCTGACTACTACTTTGGCTTCCTCTAGTCTCGTTGGGAGGAATTGGCCCAGTATGAGCCTCTTTCTGGTTTTCCTGCCGAAGTTGCAGAAGTTATTGTCCAGCGGTTTGAGAGTTTGCACAGTTATTAGTTTTTGATGGGTTTGAAACCAGAGTTCGAATCTCTTCGCACTCAGATTTTGAACACATCATCTCTGCCGTCTCTTTATGATGCCTTTGCTACACTTGATGGTGAAGAACGCCGTAGGCGCCTTATTCAGCCTGCTCATGCCCCTTTGGCTCCGATTATTGAGCCCCTCATTTTCTTGATCAGATGGCATTTGCAGCTAATACTGGTGCTCGCCCGGGTGGTCGGAAACCTATCTGTCGCTATTGTAATGGTATTGAAACTTCATCCAGAATTGAAGCAACAGTATGCTCGCAAGACTAATAGTGCTCCCGCTCCTCGCTTTGCTGCGATTGCCGATACTGGTTCTGACCCTCCTCTTCCAGATATTAGGCAGCTTCATCAGGCTCAGAGTCAGCTTCAGTCACAGCTTGGCCAGATTCAAAGTCAGCTTGGTTCTTTTCTTCAGCAGTCATCGGGCTCCTCCTCTTCTTCTTCTTCAGCTTGGCTGAGGATTTACCCAGGTTCCAGGCAAAGACTTCAGTGCTACCTTTGGCCCTGTAGCCAAGCTTACTATAGTTCGGCTTATTGTGTCTTTGGCTGCGTCTCACTCTTGGCCTCTTTATCAAATGGATGTGAAAAATGCGTTTCTCAATGGTGACCTTCATGAAACTATTTATATGGATCCTCCTCCGGGTTTTCGGGCTGAGGGGGAGTATTCTGGGAAAGTTTGTCGTCCTCGTAAGTCTCTGTATGGATTGAAGCAATCTCCTCGGGCGTGGTTCAACTGATTTTGTGAAGTTGTTCTTTCTACAGGGTTCACTAGGTGCCACTCTGGTCACACTTGTTTTTTTCGTCGACGACCTGATGGTCGGTGTGTCATTCTGTTTGTATATGTGGATGATATCGTTATCATCGGCGATGATTCTTCAGGTATTGAGAATATAAAGCAACAACTTGGGAAGTCCTTTGATGTTAAAGATCTAGGTGCACTGCGATACTTTCTTGGCATTGAGGTTGCTAGGGCTCGTTATGGGATATCTCTATCTCAACGGAAATATGTTTTGGATCTCCTCCGTGATACAGGTATGATGGGATGTCGTCCTTCCTCTAAACCTATGGATCCGAATTTCAAGTTATCGTCTGAGTTAGGAGAGCTTTTATCTGATCCATCTTCTTATCAACGTTTAGTTGGTCGTCTCATATATTTGACTAACACTAGACCTGATCTTACTTTTGCTGTAAGCATTGTGAGCCAGTTTATGCATGCTCCTCGTACTTCTCATATGGATGCTGTTCATCATATCCTGAGGTATCATAAAACCTCCCCGGGTCTGGGTCTCTTTTTTGCTGCTGGAAAGCAGTATGAAATTTCGTGTTTTACAGATGCTGATTATGCTGGGTCCAAAAGTGATAGATGGTCTGCTTCCGGTTTTTGCACGTTTTATGGTAATCACCTTATCTCTTGGAAAAAGCAAGAAACAAGCAGTTGTTTCGAGGTCTTCCGCCGAAGCCGAGTATCGTGCTATGGCACAGGGCACTTGTGAACTTTTATGGATTCAGTCGCTTTTGCGAGAATTAGGATTTTTTGGAACTGAGTCATCCACATTGTTTTGTGAT
The DNA here is from genome assembly GCA_033977485.1 of Hydrangea macrophylla. Lineage (NCBI taxonomy): Eukaryota > Viridiplantae > Streptophyta > Magnoliopsida > Cornales > Hydrangeaceae > Hydrangea > Hydrangea macrophylla. The sequence goes on from CM066997.1 coordinate 55,529,094, forward strand.
AACAAGTTAGCGATAATGCTTGCTTCTGATTATGTTCTTCATGAGCGTACTAAGCACATTGAGGTTGATGTTCATTTCATTCGTGAGAAAGTTCGATCTGGGGTCATCATTCCGCAATTTGTTCCTTCTTCTGACCAGACAGTTGACATGTTTACTAAACCAGTTGGACCTCTCTTAAAGGCTTCTCTGATCAAGCTTGGGCTCTTGGATATCTTCACTCCAGCTTGAGGGGGAGTGTTGGAATATTTAGTTATATTCCTTAGGATCGGTGTGATTTTATTTTCCTGATTTCTTTCCTTGTAATCTTTTATCTGATTTATTTCCTTTTCTTTTTATTTCCTTTTTCTGTCTCATTACTCGTTGATATATTGTGTAACATACTGGGTGAATGAATAAGATTATTGTTTACCCTAAACTTCATCTTTGCCCATAGCCGCCACTGCTTTGCGTTCTTTTTTCTTCTTTTCCAGTGTATAGCGAAGAGATTAGGTTAGGCTGTAAGTAATGGGCCCTTATATCCCATGTGGTACAATTGTTTTTATTTGGTCACTTGTCACCCTTACCTTGAATTTTAAGTTGTGATGTTTACGCGTGGCTTCTTTTGCTTTCTTTTCCCATGTAAAAGTGATGTGATTAGGTTATGGGTCCTTTTATTCCATGTGACACAATTCTTTACATTTGGACACTTGTCACCCTCACTTTCGAAGTTTAAGCTATGGTGTAAACACCTTCAAAATTTATGCCTTCTAAATTTGAATCCAAATTTGGTTTCCAAATTTTTTGTCAGTTGTACCACATCTAGTGACATATGATACCACCGATCACTGTCACAACATGTGGTACAACTGCTAAGCCATTTGGGAACCATATTCGAGATTCAACTTTAGGAAGCATAGCATTATTCAAATTCTTAGGCCTCCTTTAGTGTGATATTTTTATATGTTTTTGGTTTTATATTATTTTTAATTAAAACTTCTAAATAATTTATTTGTTACGGTTGAACTGGTAACCCGTGAACCCGGCAATTTTTCCGGTAACCCGTGAACGAATCTGGGTTTCAAAACTTTGCTGGTATGTAGATACTACTATTCAATTGCTTACTCATTTAACCAATTATTATTATTATTATTTTTTTTAACAAGAGCTTGTTCATAATTTGCACCACCATATAGTTATTAAGTTCTTATTACTTGTCAGGCTGCTGAAGGTTTTTGCCGAAGATACTCTGTATCTCTGGACTCCATATATAAAAGAGTTGATGGTATGTCATTGCAGATGTTATATTTTAAATCGCCCATTCTATTTTTATTTGTTTATTTATTTTTTGCAAATTTATTTACATTTTTGTCACTCATGAGGTTTGATTATGTAACCTACCAATGGTGAATTTACAAAAAAGCCACTTAATACTTTTGCAGGCTTATTTATGTATTTTATTAAATTTGGCCCTTGATTTTGGGTTCTTGGGTTATTTTTGTGTCTGGGGATGTCTTAGTTTTCAAATTTGGTTTTCTTTCATGGTGGTATGTTTTGTCCACCTTTGTACCTGATGAATTGTCTTCAACGATTCTTGTTTCCTATAAAAAATGAATAAATTTACCATGACATACTGATTACCTTTGGTTATTATGAATACACTTAATGTATCTGTATTGTCCTTCAGATGAAAATGCCCCTTGTTCAATTCAATTGAATGGTGAAATGGGTAATCAACAGTTAATTAGAAGTACATATAGTTGTACAGCTTAGTTATATTAATGGTTCAGAAAGGTTTGAGTTCTTTATGCCAAAACCTCATTTGACTCTTTTGAGCCCCAGTGTGTATATAACCTGATTCGCATGTAATACTAGAAATAGAATTGCATATTAGCGTCATTATTAATAATGATAATGAGATAGTAATTCCCATGCAAGGAAGATTTTTCGATATCAAGTTTATTATATATAGCTGCGAAGAAGCATAGACACGGGACAAGAATGCAACATGTTGAACACGACACTGACACTCGGACACACAATTTCTCAAAAAAGTGGGACATGGATATGTTGGGGACACGTTGAATATGTATTGTAGATACTTTCAATTTTTTATATGAAGATAAAAAAGAATGTACCATTAGTTCAATTAAATTTCGCATAAAAGTACGTAAATCACAACAATATCATTAAGATATCAACATAACAAAAAAAGACAAACATGTACCCCAATTTTGCAAGCCTTAATTGGTGGACATAAAAAGAAAACCAACATTTATGAAGAAAAATTCCAGAAAAGGAGAGACATGCGGAAGGGAAAAAAAAAGAGAATTTCAAAATAAATGCAGAAAAAAATTCAATTGGAAACAGAAGGCATAAAATCACAATATTTAATAGATAGAAAAGCATATCATCAAATGTAATTCAACGGAATAGCGAATTGTACACCAATATTTGAATTCTAAAGATACATATGTCTAGGAAATAGGCACAAATACCAACAATAAAATAAGTGACAAACTTGACACATCAGATCTTCAAAATGTAGGATACATGCACGGCTAGGATACGACAAATATAATTGTACTTTTCTCGAATTAATTATATAATACCCTTCCCATTTCCTAGAATCTCAAATAACCCTGTTACTTATCTCCCCATTTGATTATATTATCAAGAATTTAATGTTCAAGTCTTAAAAACATTTTTGAAGGAGCTGCCTTACCTTGTCCACTCTCGTGTCCAGCCATGTTGGAAGTGTGTTGATGTCACATGTTTTTTGAGTGTCCGACGATTGTTGATGCCGGACATGTGTCCGACACAGACACGTAACTCAAATTGAAGTGTCCATGCTACATAGTCAATAGTTGGAGTTGAGTTACCAAGCCTAGCATGAATCCAATGCAACTTTGATCCGGTTGGTTTAAATGGGAAATTCACTTTGATCTCTGCTTCATCCTATGAAGCATGGACACATATACGCCGACATGGATACGACACAACACCAGTACGTCGACACGACAAATCTTAAAAAATCAAGACGCGATATGGCAGGGATACGCATTTTTTTTTAATTATTATTATTTTTAAATTTTCAGTTTAAATAAATTTCTCGTGTTTTTCAAAAATGTAATGCAACTCTTATCTACTTCATGTACAATTCACATGCTCCAAAAGTTATTGTTTCACTAACTAAACTGAGAGAGGGAGATGATCGGAGAAGAGAGAGAGAGACGACCGGACAGAGAGAGGAACGGGAGGGTGTTGGGAGACTACTGTCGTGAAAGATGAGGAGATAAGTGATGTAATGTTTGATGAAATCGACTTTGTTAGGTTTTAAACATGTAAAAAACCTACCAAAAGGCTACAATTTGGTCAAAAAAGTGTTTCCCTCCATGTCCCTTGGAGTGTCCCACCGTGTCGGTGTCGTGTCCGCCTCTAAAAATTACAAAAGAGATTTGTATTTGCTGCGTCCGATACGTGTCGGAGGAGCGTCAGGCAAGTGTTAGTGTCTGATACGTGTCGAACAAGGGTACGGGGCCATTTGTAAGTGTGTGATTCCGTCATATGCATTTTTTGAAATTGCAAGTTTTATATTGTTAGAAAGAATTATCACCATATGTTACCAAGAAGGTGGCTTATGGTGTGTTTCCCCGTCGTACACATATCGATATCGTACATAGCTTAATAACCAAAGTTGGGTCACATACAAGACTTGGGAATTCCTAAATCTAGATATGGACTGCCTCTAAATCCAAGTGTTGTCTTTAAGTGGTTAACATTGTTTGTTGGGCAAAGTCATAGTGTGCTTAAGTTATAAAAGAGCTGAACTTATTTTATTTGAATTTTGTATCATACATATTTTCATGATGTTTCACTTTTTTTGGTGTATTATTTTGCAATTATCCCTTGTTATTTATCTTGCAGGGAAAACCGAATATGTTTATGTTCGTGTGTTGGAGTCTACGCGTCTTGCTGTGGAGGTATATTTGCGAAACTTTCTCTTTCTAAGTGTTGTAACTGCTGTTGGTGAAGCCCAGTTACCTTTTATAGGACTGTAGCGGCCAAGTTGCCCTTGTGGCGAGCGTGATGCTCTAGCTGCCTTTGGAGAGGTTGTTGCACATGAGATGCGTGCAATGCTGTAGCGGTGGGCGTGTTGCTCAAGCCACACAGGTAGCAAGCGCGATGCTCCACCTGCCTTTGGAGAAGAGAATTGTCACCCTTTTGTGATGGGCACGGGTGGTGTTGGCAAGATTGCCTTTTTCCATGGGAGAGATGGGCCCCAATACCTAGAGACGAGCATGTTAACAGAGATTAATCCAAAACTTAGGGTTGACTAATTAGTCACACCCTTATATGTTATTCAGAAATATAAGGAAAAATAAAAATACAAACTAGTCCCTTTTTAACTCTAATAATATAAACATGATATATCTAACACTTCCCCTCAAGCTGGTGCGAATATATCTCTCAATCCCATCTTGTTCAGCATATCTCTCAATCCCATCTTGTTCAGCATATCATGAAACCGTCTAGCCCCAACTCCTTTGGTAAGAACATCGGCAAGTGGGTCACTACTCTTCACAAATGGTGTGCAAATTGTTCCATTGTTGAGATTCTCTTTAATGAAATGTCTATCAATCTCAATATGTTTAGTCCTGTCACGCTGGACTGGGTTGTGAGCAATACTGATCGCAGACATACTATCACAATACAACTTCATGGAATCCTCATGACCGATCTTCAAGTCTTTCAATAGCAATTTTATCCGTAGAAGTTCACACACGCCTTGAGCCATTGCTCTAAATTCAGCCTTTGCACTAGACCTTGCCACAACATTCTGTTTCTTACTTCTCCAAGTAACTAGGTTACCACCCACAAATGTGCAATACCATGAAGTAGCAAAACTGTCTGTCACAGAGCCTGCCCAATCAGCGTTAGTATATGCTTCTATTCTGAGATGATCATGCTTATCAAAAAACAAGTCCTTACCAGGAGCAGACTTAAGATATCTCAAGATCTTGTAAACTGCATCCATATGTGTCTCATATGGAGCATGCATGAATTGACTTACTACACTTACAGCAAATGTAATATCCGGACGAGTATGAGAAAGATAGATAAGCTTCCCTACAAGTCTCTGATATCTCCCCCTGTCTACCATTTTTCCACTTTTGTCATCGCTCAATTTCTGGTTAGGTTCCACAGTGTATCACATACTCTACTTCCTAGCATCTCGGTTACACTCAAGAGATCCAGGACATTCTTTCTTTGAGAGATAAAGATTCCATGCTTGGACCTAGCCACTTCAACTCCCAGAAAGTACTTAAGCTCCCCTAGGTCTTTTATTTCAAATTCCCTTGCCATGTACTCCTTTAGTCGTTGCATTTCCTCTAAGTTATCACCTATGTGACAATGTCATCCACATACACAATAATTGTAGTAGTCTTACCTTGCAAAGAGTGCTTAATGAAAAATGTATGATCAGCTTGGCTTTGTTTATACCTATATCTACACATAGCATGTGTAAATCTCGCAAACCACGCCCTAGGAGATTGCTTGAGGCCATACAATGACTTCATGAGTCTGCATACCTTATCTTCTATCTTTGGGCTCTCAAATCCAGGAGGGATATCCCTGTACACCTCGTCTTCCAAATTGCCATGTAAGGACGCGTTCTTCACATCAAATTGGTGTAATGGCCATTCACAGTTGGCTGCAAGAGATAAAAGGATCCTGATAGGGCTCATTTTAGCAACTGGTGCAAAGGTCTCCTGATAGTCCAGTCCAGCCCATAGGTTTGAGTGAAGCCCTTAGCAACTAGGCGGGCTTTAAACCTTTCGATTGTACCATCTGCTCTGTGCTTTAATGCATACACCCACTTGCACCCCACGGTTTTTTTGCTCATAGGTAACTTAGTTAACTTCCAAGTGCCATTCTTATGAAGAGCTTTTATCTCTTCATCCATGGCATGTCTTTACTTGGGATCACTAAGAGCGTCCTGGACATGATTAGGAATAGAAACAGGCAATATTTGAAAGGAAGGAATGATAAGTAGGAGATAAGTGAGAATAAGACACAAAGTTAGATATAGGGTATTGAATACAAGATCTAACACCCTTTCTAACAGCAATAGGAACATCGAGATTATCAAACTGTAGAGAAATAAAGTTATCAGTGTTAGAGTTATTAGAGACATCACCAGTTGGAGAAGGTGGCAGTAGAGAAATAGGAGTACTGGTCTCTGCCTCTTTGTTTCTTCTCTTACTCCATGTACCTTTGGAGTACACTAACAACTCTTTCTGTTTAGGGGTTACTTGTTCTATCTCTCCTTCAGACAACTCATTCTACCTAGGAGTTACGGGTTCTTCCTCCACTTTCTCCTCACTCTCTCTTCCTTCCATCTGAGATTCCTTTTCAGGGATTAACATAAGAATTTTAGGAATTTCAGGTAAGACTGATCCCAGAGCCTCTTCATGACTAGTCTCCCCCTGAAGTGGTATTTTGGATTCGCAAAGAAAGGTATGGATTCTTGGGATGTTACATCCATAGAGACATACCACTTCCAATTGTCAGGATTATAACACTTGTATCCCTTTTGAGTAGGAGAGTATCCTAGAAAAATACATTTAATGGCTCTAGTATTGAGTTTTCCCCTGGTAGGGGAGTGGTTGTGGACAAAACACACACAACCAAAGACACGAGAAGGGATAGACAAACTGGAAGAAGGATGAGATAGTAGCAAGGTTATTTAAGGCACAAGGCTCACTGAGGCGCAAGGGTCCCCTGGAGCCTAGGCGCGAGGTGCAATCCGAGGCGCACTTTACATGATTTTTTTTACATGATTGTACATGTAAATAGATTATCTAAAATATGAGTTTAGATGATTATAATATAATTTTAAATTATTATATACAAGTTAAAAGAGATTAAATCATCAATAATGAACACTTTGGCCTATAAGCTCAACTGTTTAGAGCGTTGTGCGAAAGCGCAAAGGTTGTAGGTACGAATCCTACATAGGCCACGTACAACATTTAAGAGAAAACGAACAAAAAGATGCATTTCCACACTCTTAAAAGTGTAATATTACTCAATATTCAATAAAAACACATTACTAAGCAAGTGCAAGTCAATCATCACATGTCTAGTTAGCAAAATAATAATAATAATAATAGTAGTAGTAGTAGTAGTAGTAATAATAATGTTGCATAGTCTAAACTCCTCAGTCCTCATCAAGAAACAACTCATCATCTTCGCCATCATTGGATTTGTAACCCTCATCATCATCCTCTTCGGTCTCTTCTGAATTGGCCTCTTCCTCGTCATCTAAAGTTACAACCGGAGAAGTAGTTATCCCTGCCCTTGTTGATGATCTATTGCTTGAACTTGCTCGAGTCGGAAATCTACGCTCTCGAACCCCTGCAGCTCTAGAAATATCACCTCACGTCAACAAATCATCATCATACACGCGATCATATTCGGCATCTTCATCCACATCTCCATCCATCCTCCCAAGCAACCAATCATTACTTTCATCTATATCCTTCAACGAGATGGGATCAATGGTGTCACGCATCTCGTACCGCCGCCTCAAAGCTCGGTTGTACTTAACAAAAACCAAGTCATTCAACAGTTTTTGTGCTAACCTATTTCTCTACTTGGTATGAATCTGCGAGAAATCGTTGTCAGCAGTCAACTAATCAATTGTATACGATTAATGTTTGAAGATGTTCAACATTTGTTTGCACTTACGTGTTCAAAGGCACTCCAATTTCGTTCACAATCCGATGCACTACAAGTTAGGCTAAGAATTTTGATAGCGAATTTTTGCAAATCTGGCGTTGTAAATCCATAAGCCCACCATTCGGCTGTAAAAAATAATTTTTTAGTGACATTTAAGGAACATAAAAAGAAATTATTATTTCACAAAAGATTTGCTTTTACCCGGAGACTTTGTCTTTCTTTGTCTAATAGCCACGGGATATCCAAAGACAGATTCTGCTTTCTTATATGCCGTCAATTGATCATTGATTTTGTCTTGTATGTCTATGCTTGGAACCAACCTTTCTAGGCATTTATACAAACCTGACATCACTTTAGCAGTTTGCTCAATTTCTGGGTTTGAATAAAAGAATTCTGGGTTCAAAAAGTACCCAGCTGCATGTAAAGGATGATGAAGCTGGCAATTCCACCTATGATCTATACTTTCATAGATTTCACCATACTTTTGCTCATCCCCTCCGAAAGATTTAGCCATCAAATATATCCAATTGCCGGCCTTTTCTCCCCATCAACCAGTCGAAGTACACGAACAAGGGGATCTGTGACCTTAAGGGTGAAAACAATGTGATTCCAAAATGATGGCGCTAGAACAGTTTGGGCCGCGGTCTTACCCTTTTGCTCCTTTGCCCATTGAGAACTTGACCACTCTTCTGAAGTGAACATCCTCCTTAAGTTACTTTTTTGACGATGAATGCTTGCAAGTGTAAGAAATGCAGTGGCAAATCGAGTAACAGCCGATCTCACCAACTCTCGTTGTCCTGTGAACTGCCTCATCATGTTCACTGCACCTGGACGAGCATATAGAAAACCACGGAGTGCCATGGCCCTTTGTAACACTTTCTTGACGTCCGAAACCTTCCCAGTGTCTTCCAACATCAAATCAATACAATGTGCAGCACATGGTGTCCTGTAGAGATGTTGACGTTTAGCTTCCAACAATCTCCCTATTGAAACACATCATATTAAAAGCAAAACACACGTACACAACACAATTAAAAAACAATTTTAACAAATAATATCAAAAGCAAAACACACTACACAACACAATTAAAAAACAAATTAACAATTTAAACAAATCTTAGTATCTTACCGGCCATCACATAGTTTGATGCGTTGTCTGTGATGACTTGAACAACATTGTTTTCTCCAATGCGTTCCACCCAACTATCAAGCAAATGAAACACCCTCTCCTCGGTCTTGCTATAAGATGAAGCATCAATAGATTCAATGAACATAGTTCCTCTAGGAGAATTTACAAGGAAGTTCAATAAGGTCCTTTCAGTGATGCCCTTCCATCCATCGGACATAACGGAGCATCCATATTTTGCCCACTCTTCCTCGTATTGCTTCATTTTAGTACGCGTGTGAGTTACCTCCTTTTTCAAAAGAGGCACCCGCATCTCATGGTAGCTAGGTGGTTTCATCCCTGGACCATATTGGCCTACGGCTTCCATCGCCACTTGAAAACTATCATAATTCACGGCATTAAAGGGTATCCCGGCTTCATACATCCACCTTGCTATCAATTGGCATGCCTTTTCTCTTGCCTCTTTTTTATAGGCATCACTAATAGTAGTTTGCTTCCCCTTCCCATCCTTTTTCCTTTGAACAACAAGCTCCGGATCGGGGATCACAAAGGCATCCATTGGACCTTTTGTTCTTGGTCTTTTCAGGTGGTTGGACTTTGTTGAACTTCTTTTGGATTGAACCTCAACCTCTTCTGCTTCATCCTCATCGTCATCAATAATATCAAAATCTGGCAACAAGTTCATATTTTCTTTCTTCTCCTTCTTATTACTAATATACTCCCTAATTTCTACTCTCACATGCGGTGGACATTTTTAACAATCCTTTGCATTCCGATAGCCTTCGGCTAAATGTTGTTTGGCGCCGATACACCTGCATTTGCATCCCACAAAAGTTGCAAGTGAACTTATTTCTGTCATTCGGATCTTGTGTAGCATACTTGTATGCCGGATCTTTCTTTGAACTTACGCTACCACCACTCTCCATTTATCTAATTGTAAAAAAGACATTATCAATTAAAAATCCATAGAATCCAATCATTCCATAGTCACCCTAAAGTCCAGCTTCTAAATACATGCATACAACTATAGTATAGACATTATTAATTATATATAGTATAGTACCATAGTCCATAGACATTATCAATTATATATAGTATAGTAGCATACAAAAAAAAAAAAAATTACAATTGAGTTGTCAAATTTAATTGATAGCAATGTGTATGTCTAACTTCTAAGTTCTAAAGTCTGTTGTAATGTGTTTTTGTGTGGGAAAAGATTAAGATATTATAGTAGTATAACTCGTATAGTACCATACCCAAAAAAAAAAAAAAGACGAAAGAAAAGAAAAGAATAAATAAATAAATAAAAAAAAAAAAAATGAATTCATGAATCAACTATAAAAAAGGGGGAGGGGGGGGGGGGGGGGAGGGGGGGAGAAATACTATTTGTCTTGCTGTTTTGCAGGAAAAAAAAAAAAACAACAGGGTCGCAAATCAGTGCAAGAGAAGAGGAAGAAGAAGAAAGGAGGAAGAAGAAGAAGAAGAAGAAGAAGAAGAAGAAGAAGAAAGGAGGAAAAGAGATCGCAGATCAGAAAGGGAAAAAAAAAAAAAAACAAACCAGTTCGCAAGAACAAGAAAGAAGAAGAAGAAGAAGAAGAAGAAGAGGAGATCACAGACCCAGGTCGCAAAAAAAAAAAAAAAAAAAATTCGCAACTTGCAAGAAGAAGAAGAAGAAGAAGAAGAAGAGAGGAGATCGCAGACCAAGGTCTCAAGGGAAAAAAAAAAGAAAAAGAAAAAAAAAACAGTTGCAATAACAAGAAAGAAGAAGAAGAAGAAGAAGAAATACCTGGTTTCAGCAGTTCGTCGGGCTCAGTCCTTTGGTTTCGCCACTTCTTTCTTTCCTCTCTTCTTCCCCCCCCCCCCAAACTGAGTTGCGATTGGGGGATTTGGGGGGCTAAAAATGTTGCTGGGTCTTGTTTGCATAAGGCTATAGCCTCGTAAAAAGGCGGGCCTCTTGTGCACCTACTTGAAGTCGCTTTGCCTAGCCTAAGGCGAGGCTCATGAGCTGCGCTCGCCTCGCGCCTAGGCGCGCCCGAGGCGCGCCTTTCACAACAGAGGATAGTAGATCAGTAGGAGCCTTTTTATCAAGTACCTGGATAGGAAGACGATTAATAAGGTAAGCCGCTGTTAAGACGGCGTCACCCTAGTATGGTTTGGGGGCATTAGCATTGAGCATAAAAAAACGGGCAATATCTATCTAGCAGATGACGATTCTTACGTTCCGCAACTCTATTTTGTTGCGGAGTATCAATACAAGAGGTCTGATGTAAAATGCCCTTTGAAGTAAAAAATTCACCTAGACCCGAGTCAATATACTCACCCCCTTGATCGGAATGTAAATTTTTTATACCCATCCCAAATTGAGTTAAAACCATTTGCATCGAAAGATTTGAAGATAGAAAAGACTTCATTCTTTTCTTTCATCAAATAAAGCCATGTAGTGCGTGAATAATCATCAATAAAAATAACAAACCAACGACGACCTTTAAGAGAACTAATACGAGAATGACCCCACACATCAGAATGAACTAAGGAGAAAGGAGTTAAATTTTTATTAATGCTCGGAGCAAAAGATGTCCGATGGTGTTTCCCAATTTCACAAGGTTCACAAAAAAAAAACTCAGAAACAGGTTTATTGACTAAAGAAGGAAACATATGCTTAAGTAAATGGAAAGACGGATGCCTTAATCTCCTATGTAATAACCAAATATCTTCAGACTTATTCTCAGTATGTAACTGATGTGTGATGGGCTCCTTTGCTTCCTGCATCCAAAAGGTAAAGGCCATTCTCCTCTCTACCACTGCCAATCATCCTCCTTGTGGTAATGTCCTGAAAGACACAATGAGAAGGGAAAAAAGTTACACTGCAATTCAAATCACGAGTTATAAAACTAATAGATAAAAGATTAGAAGTAAAACTAGGAACATGGCATGGATGACACCGTTCCCTGAAACCAAAGAAAAAGTGCCATCTACAATGCGAACCTTATCTTGACCTGAATGAGGAGTATATACAGAAATCAAATTGGAAGAGCTAGACATATGATCTGAAGCACCTGAGTCAATAATCCAAAGAAAAGACAAATGGGATAAACATGCTTGAGCGGAAGTGACTAAGTTACTTGTTTGTGCAAATGAAGAGGAGGCACCTGTAGGTGTAGACGTAGAGGCAGAGGCAACAAAAAAACGGCCAGTCATCAGGCTTCAGAGAGCCTCCTCCACCTCAGAGGCAGTGAACATAGGTGGAGTAGTAGCGGGAAGAGACTGATCAATCGGAGCAGGAGCTATAAGATCAATAGCCATAGTATAATTCGCATGGGCATTGCGGCCATTAAACCTTCGTCCACGACCCCTCGACGAGCCAGAACGACCCTATTGAACCCCTTGTGGATAACCATGAAGTTTATAGCATGTCTCCCTTGTGTGATATTTGGTATTGCAATAATCACAAAATTGCTTAGAATTATCTGTAGAACCAGACTTACTAGTGGTGTCACGACCACTGTTCCCATCCTTCTGAGGAACTGACGAGAGAGCAGATCGCTCTGTGGAAGCGGGTGGAAGCATAGCCGAACGACGACTCTCCTCGTTCTGTACATAGGCAAACGCCTCCTGAAGAGAAGGCAGTGGATCCATTCCCAGAACCCGACTGCGAACTAGATCCAAATCAGAGTGACGTCCCTCGAGAATCTTAAAAATTCTCTCCTCAGCAACAAGTTTATTATAGGCCACAGAATCAACAAGGCACACAGGCTTGTGGTCCAACAGGTGGTCCAGACTCTTCCAACTGGTAGATAGAGATGTGAAGTACTGAAGAACACTCTTCTCCCCCTCTTCAGATCGACCAATCAACCTCAGTAACTAAAAATTCTGCGCTGAATTACTCTTACGCTAATAAGTTTAGACCATGGTCTCCCAAATATCTTGAGCAGTTGCTATGTCCAAGAAACCTTCAGCAATCTCTGGAATCATAGAGTGGCAAAGCCAAGTCATGACAGTGGAGTTCTCCATCTCCCACTTGTCATATGAGGCATCCTTAGTGTTAGGTGCTTTAGGGACATAATCACAGACCTGGAGGTCCTGGACCATGGTAGGTAGTTCTGGCCATTGAAAAGTGATGTAGCAAGTTTGATGTTTGAGCTATCGGTGGATGCGACAATAACACGTTCATCCTTAAGCAACTGTGTATTCATGTTGTATTTGTCTAGATCCGTCATTGTGAATCAACACAAAAGAAAAAAAGAAACGTGATTATGTTATTTTAGTAGAATTTTCTGCTTGGGAGACATTTAGGTTATCGGATTAACTTTAAACAATACTTGAGGGCAATCTAACAAATCCTATCGTCTTTTGTTTATCTTTCTATGAAAAATGGATCTTTGGTGTTGCTAAGACCATGCCTTTGGTTTGCATTGTGAGGAAAATTCATTTGATTGGTGGAAAGTGGCTGATACGTATGAAGCCTGCCTTTTCTTCTTTGGGATATGCATCCATACTCTATGATGTTTACATTCTTTATGTACATTTTTTTATTCTACAAATGATTTGTTTGTTGCTTTGGCTAGGTTTTATCTGAAGATTTGCCTAGTATTATTGCTAAGATATCATTCCCAAATTCGATGCGGTGGAACTCACAGGTTTGCAATTTACCTAATTTAACTTTAGGATATAAATGCTTAAATTTTATTCATGGAATTTTTGTAGTTCTGGTTGAATGACAGTGTTCATACAAATGTCATTGTAGCAAATTGCAATAGAGAAAGCATTTTTTTACATTTGTGTCTTGTGATAAAGTTGAGATATTAATGTGAATCTAGGTAGCACCGGGTGGGTGGGATGTGGGTGCAAGGGATTCGCCAATTTTCTAAAAAGTAAGGGTCCGGGTGCGGCGGGAGTCCTTGGATAAAATATTAAAACTCTATTTTTATATAATAGTATATACAAATTATTTTATAACTATTAGTGCATTAGTGTATACCTTAGATAAATGCTATAATTATTTTCTATTATTTCTCTTTTAAACCCCCAAAGTTTTCAAAATTGTATAAAGAACTTGTGTTTTTTTTCAAAAGAACACTACAAAAAAGCCTCAGCCACACTCCAAAAAAACTCAAAGAATCCATGGCGCACCCACTATGGGAGCCCACTAAGTGAGGGTGCGGCGGTCTTTTCGAAGAGTGTGTGCTTCATAGATGCAGCCAAGTGGGGCCAAGCTTATTTTACATACATGAAAATAAACTCCAAACAGAAGGAGACTCTGTAATTCAACACATAACAAGTCTTGCACCAAACACAAGGCACAGAGAACTCGTACTTATCTAAAACTAAGGGGCAGTTTGCAAAGTCTCAAATGCGGTTCTGTGGTTCTTCAGTGATACAATTCTATGAATTTTCAAGTGTTTGGTTATTTCCCCTTCACTGTACGGGAGTCTGTGCCCGTTCTAAAAGCACTCTTAAAATTGGTTATTTGTCAAACCAACATGATCATGATTTTCATAAATACCAGGTAGAAAACAAGAATACGATTATACGACTTAAGTTGATAACATCTTATGCATTACCAAAAAGGACCTAAGACAAATAACTGAATCTGACTATGACAAAAAATAGTGGTGTCTCAGAATAGCCCACACTTTTTTTATAGTGATCTCAACTCTTGATTTTGCAAAACCCCTGTATTCCTAGACTGCGCAGGTTAGGCTCATTTCCACCACCTGAATCCCTGAAACAACACAAAATTGCCACTGAGCTATACTAACATTCGAAACCACCCTGCCAATCGTGGCTTTGTAGCTCCTCTCATCTGTACGTAGTGGGGTTGGAATAAGAGATGGTAAATGCAGGACATGATTTGAATAATGGGCGCGTTCTGTTCATATTGCTTTCGTATGCTTTTGAACCTTCTGCTGGAATACACAATTTAAATCTAAAACTGTTGGAAATACCTATATATGGTCCATGGATTTGGTAAGAGTTGTTATAAGCCAGCGAACACAGCCTCCCAAATTAATTTACCATGTTCCTGCTTCTCACGGTTCTGTTTTCTTGGCCGATTTTCAGAAGGGAAGGAGAACAGAAAGGAAAAGTAGTTCCCTTATGATTTACCCCATGCTTAAATGACGTTAAAAATTAAATTTTTTCAAATAAAACTATAGATTTAGAAAAAAGGGACGAAGTGACTCAGAAAATTCGAAATCTTTAATTTATTTCTCACTATATTTTCTTCCCCTTCCTATTTTCCTTATTAACCAAACAAAGAAAAATTCATTCCCGACAGTGGTTTCCTTCCCTCACTAAATGTCTAAATCCATGAACCGAACAGAGCCTACAGGAACTACGACTTGCAAAATCCTTAATGGCAGCACTGTTATCAATGATACATGCTACACAAAACAAGTACATCAGCGAGTGGAAATCTTCAGTTTTAGTTGATACGTAACCATATTGCAATAGTTGTTGAAGAGGTCTTTTGTCTACTGGATTATCCATATATGCGTATTAACTAATGTATTCTTTATCAACCTGCTGCTATTGTTTAGGTCATTTTTAGCAGACCGATTCGTTGGATTTTGGCCCTCCACGGAGATGTAATTGTTCCATTTTCGTATGCTGGTGTTTTAAGGTAAAATTAAAAATACCTTTGTTGAGAGGTTTTTCCTCTACGAGTTTAATCTTTTTTTTTTGGGTCTTATGTATCCTTTTTTCTCTGATGTGCTCAATAAAGGATTTCTTTAAACAAAGGAGAGCTGTTCTTAGTAGTTGTCAGTAACAACTAATTTGTAACATTGGTCTATTAACTAATATTGTCACTAAGGTTGCCTTTGTTAGTTACACCATCCCCTTCCTATAAAATTAATTTGATCAACGCAAATTTTGGAAGCAATAGACTATTCGGTGACAATTAACTACAGAATCTAGGAAGCACCAGTGCGGATGCGGGGACGCGGGGACGCGGGGACAGGGACGCGAGTGCGGAGAGTTCGGCAATTTTCCCAAAATCACCAGTGCGAGTGCGGCAGGGGTACTTAAATAAAATATTTAAAATATATTTTATATAGCATTTATATATTACTATATAGTATATAAAAGCTATTCCACAATTATTTTTTTTCTAATTAAAACACAAAATATACATAAATTACTTGTTTACTACTAACCAATGTAATTCAACTAGCAAGGAAACAAGAAGTAAGCAAACAAGAAGCAAATTAATATTAGACGTTCAAATATCTTGCATAACTTAATTCAAGCAAACCAATGAGCCAAAACACACATAAAGAACAAGTAAACCATAACCAAGGATCAAAATTTCGTTTCGGTGTAGTGTTTCGGTGTTCCCGGAAACGGAAACGTTTCGGAAACATGTGGAAACACCGGAAAAAACTGGAAACTCAAAGAAACTTGTGGAAACATAACTTCAAACTCAACTGTATGCACATATAAAGCTTATAATTGATTAATTAAACCTTTGAGAAGTCTATATATGTAGTTATATCAATAGTATATAGTTTAAATTGAAAATACCTGATAATGTAGGCGTCAATCTAATGTCAAGCAGTTCATAGAATACATAAAACACCATTCATAGAAAAGAAAAGTGACATATAAGCACATAAGGACCAACCTGGAGACATCTCCAAAATATATATAGTTGTTCATCCAACAAATTCACATCCAACCGGCTGTAGAGTGTCGAGCAGGCGCATAAACTGGTCCAGGCTCCGGGTATTCACCAAGAGGAACATTATACGTGTTCTGGATATATCGGCAATACTCAGTCCAACCCATGTAAGCACGAAACCATGCCTCATATTGAGCCCTAAACCTCTCATAATCAACTTGACTACATCCAAATTGAAGCCCATGGCCATGTCCATAGCCTTGTGAGGATGATACTTGGGAGTCATATCCAGATGTATAAACTTGACCAGCTGTATGTGAATCGTATCCTGAGCCATAAGCATTTGAAGATGATGATCCTTGCCCATAGAAATCACCCCCACTCATACTCATACTAGACATGCCAGTGTCGATCATATCAATATCCATAGCATCAATTGGTGCGGGATTATTTCTCTGATTGCGTGGATTACAATGTCGACCTTGACCACGTTCATACTGAAGCACACGACGGGAGCCATGATCTTCATCTTGTGTAGCATGAGTAAATCCTTGCTCTTCCGTGAATATAGGCCCTGGAGGACTTTGGCTACCCCTCCCTATTGGTGATGAAAAACCAACATTGCCACCCGGACTCCCACCTTGTGGAGGACTAGTATCATCGTCTTCGTCGTCATTGTTTCCATCTCCATTATCACTATCATCGTCATGATCGCTACTAACCATAGGTTGCTTACCACGTGCTTTTGACCCTCTTTCACTGTTATCCTGAGCCATACTACCATCTCTCGGGTGATTTACCCATCTAGCTACGTATGTATTTGGCCTATTCGGATTACCGTTGCCATCAATCTCATCTAGGAGTGCATCCCCAGGGTCATCTAGCCATTCTGAAAGTCCCATATTTTCTTCATCTTCGTCAAATATAGTACTTAAGTCAATTGGTTGGAATTCTTGATTTCTTTGTTCTTTAAACATGTGTTTAACCTTCAACCGCATGTTGTACTGTGCGAAAACCAACTTTTCTAACTTGTCATAATGGAGTCGATTGCGCACTTTAGTATGAATAAGAGCAAACGTGCTCCAATTTCTTTCACCACCACTAGATGAAGCTGTTTGTGATAAAATTCTTATAGCAATCCTCCTCAAGTTAGGAGCGTCCGTGCCATACAAAAGCCACCATTCAGCTGTAATTAATAGATAATTGTTAATAAAAAATGTAAACAGTTTCAAACTGATAAATATGGCACAAAATTCACCTGGATCAGTCCTAGTTCTCCCCCTGATTGCCGCTTTGTCTGAAAACCCATACATTGCCTCACGAAACATTTTAACCTCTGCAAGTGCTTGAGAAGCACGATTACCATCAGGCTCCAATCGAGATACTACGGCTCTAAGCGCTTTCAGCAAACTTTCTTTCACACCTACACCTTCTTCGTATTGGTATGCGGGATTCAAATAGTAAGCTACAATGAAGCACATGAATATCGTGAATTAGTCACTATATATGCAATGACTAAATATAGCATAGTAAATATTCACTACCATACCTGCCATGTGAATTGGCTGAATGATTTGCTTCTTCCATCGAGCATCAACAATGTCAAGATACTTCTTGCAAGATTTAGGGGCAATCTCTGTAATGGCATGTCTTGCTCGTATCATTGCATCATATACATATGGCATTGTAGCTCTTCTCTCTCCATCTACCATCTTTAGAACCTTTGCAATAGGTGTATGAATGTCGACAACAATCTTGGCTTTTTCCCAGAATTTAGCATCGAGTATAGTAGCTTGTACTCGCTTCCCTGTTGCGTCTTTGCTACCAGCACTCATACCCCAATCATCTGATGTGAACATCCTTTGCAAACCACTTTTATGCTCTAAAATACTTTGAAGAGCAATGTAATTAGTTCCAAATCGTGTTTGCCCTGGACGAATCAATTCTCCCTTGCAGTATGTTCGATATATTGCCAATATTCTGTTGTGGTTGTAAATAAAGTTTGTGACCCTCTTTGCCTTATCTAAGACATTCCACACAGCCTCAATGCCAGCAAAATCATGTAAGATTAAGTCAAGGGAATGAGCTGCACAAGGAGTCCAATACAAGTGTGGATTCACTTCCATCAACATTTCACCAGCCTTTTTGTATGCACTCCCATTGTCTGTGATGATGTGAACCACATGTTTATCTCCAATTTGTTGAATGGTCTGATCCATCAGATCATAAATGAATGTTGCATCCTTATCATTATTTGAAGCATTAAAAGATCGGTGAAAAATAACCGTTCCATCACAATAAACCAAGAAGTTGATAATTGCTAATCTGGTAGTTGAAGATCACCCATCACACATGATTGTGACTCCATAAGTGTCAAACTTCTTCTTGAAAAGGTCAATATATTCCCTTAGCTCTTCTATTTCATCATCTAATAATGGCCCTCCAATCTCGTAGGGTGTTGGCCCCACGACACCTGCACCAGCTAATGCAATTTCATCTATCATCAATTGATAAAAGTGTCCTTGAGCCTTGGATGGTGGGATATTTTCGTATATGAAGAACTTTGCTATTGCATGTTTTGCCGACATTGCCCACTTTTTTGGATTCCACAAATGAGTTAACTTTGCTTGTTGGACTTCCTTATTTCGATGCAATGAAGGAGTCATTTCATGAATGTCAAGTCCTTTCTTCTTATCTTTTTGTGATTTGGTAGACATTTTATTCCAAGCTTCTTTCACACTACGAGATCTCATTAGTTTATGCATTGCATTTGCACCTCCCTTTTGAGTGGATGGTTCTCCCCTTGCTCTTCTATACATTTCACCAGCTATTTGAATATCGTGGATAGATTGTTGTTTGGCATACTCTAAATCATCTCTCTCCTCCTGTGTCATACCATCATCATCATCCGAATCATCTGAATCATTGATTTCAATCCCACTTCTCTTTCTAGCAGTTCCGATCAAATTACTCCTCATTTGAGCTCTTTGTTCTTCCACTTTCTCATTCTCTTTCTTATTGCGATTCAAGTAGTCTCTCATTGATTTAGAAACTGCTGAAGGGCACTTATCACATCTTTCAACATTTGGATTACCTCCAGCCAAGTGGTGTTTCAAACGTGACACACCACTACCTTTCATTATTTTGTGACAGTAGTTGCATTGCACATGTTGCCGATTATCTCCAATCTGTGTACCGTGCTTCCAACCAATATCTCGTTGCCGTCTCTTATTTTCAGTTGGTTGTGAAATGGCATCTTTATTTTTTCCTGACATTCCTACACATAATACATAATATTTATTTTTATTTTTTATATTTATAAGAATATTTATTAATTGGAATTAGTATACCACAATTATATGAATATTTACTATTTAGAATTAATTATAATTAGTATACACTAATTATTAATTTTATAACTAATTATTAATTTTACAACTAATTTTATATTTCTACGAATATTAGTTATATAACTTATATAAGTAATAAGTTATAAGTTATTTTACAACTAAAATTAGTTACAACTTATAAGTAATTTTACAACTAATTTTATATTTCTAAGATTATTATTTTCAATGAGTATTATAAGAAATTACATCTAATTTTTATATGAATGCAGTTTTGCTCACCCCAAAATTGCTCACCCTCCTTTCCAATTGGTTAATGTAGCGGGGGTACAATATTAAAAATGCATTCATTTTAAAATTAATTTTGATCAATTTGTGGTGAGCAATTTTGGGGTAAGTAAAAATGTATTCATTTTAAAATTAATTTTGATCTTTGAGTATGACTAATAATATAATGCTCAAGTAATAATATAAGTAATGTATGTTAAAATAATACAAATAATATAGTACTTAAGCAATAATATAAGTAATATAATACAAGTAATGTAATACTTATATTATTAGTAATATAATATACTAATACAATTAATACTTATAACTTATAAGTAATATATATATAAGTATACACGAGGCAATAAAAAAAGAAAAGAAAAGACTTACTGGTACTGGTGTAGAGAGCGAGAGAGGAGAGGCGACAGCTTCGCACGAAGGAGAAGACGAAGAAAGAAGAAGACGAAGAACAAGAAGAAGAAGAAGACGAAGAAGAAGAAGAAGAATGAGAGAGAGAGGGAGAGTCGCGACTGCTAGAGGGCAAAGGAACCCTAGCTGAAGAAGAAGAAGGAGAAGAAGAGGCAGATCAAGTAGAAGGAAGATGAAGAAGAATGAAGTAAACAGGTCAGTTTCAGGATCTCTTTTTTTCTCTCGTGATCTCCTCTTTACTGTTCTCTTGTGACCTCTTTTACCCAATTTTCAAACCCCCTTTTCAGTATACACATGGGTTCTCTGTCCTTGATTCGACACCCACACAAGTTTCGTGCGAAACATGTGTGTTTCGTTCGAAACACACCGAAACGAGGTCGTTTCGTGCGACACATAGGAATTTCGTAATTCCATTAGGGTTTCGGTTCGGTCCCCAGTGAAACTGAAAAGTTTCATGCATTTCGGTCGAATCGACACGAAATTTTGATCCCTGACCATAACACACCAAAAAAAATATTTCACAAATCAAAAAGTAAATCTCACAAATTTCACGACAGTTCACATATTTCACAATTAGAACAAGTAACAAGGAATAAAACAAAAAACATAGAATAAGAGAGAGAAAAAAGAGAGAGAAACATGAAACATATATGACTAACAAAAAAATAAATAAATAACAAACAGAGTGAGAGAAGAGAACCCAAACCTGGATCACACACAGAGATAGAGAGAGACTGTGTGTGTGTGAGAGAGAGAGAGAGAGAGAGAGAAAATCTCGAATAGAGAGAGGGAGAGACCACCTGCGCCGCTACAAATAGATGGAGAGTTACAGTGGTTGTGTGTGTGTGTGTGTTTATGTGAAATAGATAGACGAAGAAGAGGGGAGAGAGACGAACCAGAGGGGTGCGACGAACCAGAGAGGCGAGGGAGCTGCGTGCCCTAACTCACCGACAGTGAGAAGAAAGAGAGAGAGAGGATGAACGAGTGGTATGTTTTTATTATATATTGCCTCTCTTTTTTAATTTTTGTATTTGTTATACACCTCCTCAAAAGTTGTCAAAATTAAAAATAGACCCCTGCCACTTAAAAAAAAACAAGGATTGTAGCCGCACTCTCGGCGTGTCCCGCCGCACTCACGACGCACTCTGCCACACTCAATCCGCACTCAATCATCTCCAAGAACTCTAATGGACTCCACGCGCACTACGTGTGCACTCCAGCCGCACTCGCACTCCATATGCACTAAGTGCGCATGCGACCACATTTTCAAAGCACTCGTGCTTCTTAGTACATAATTGATTTCATAACATTTTAGAATTTTCCGAATAACAAACGATGGGAATAAATTGGACTCGATTTAAAAGAAGTATAACTGTAATGAATAAATAAAAAATTCCCTGCAATGTTATTGCTACTGCTACTGTTAAAGGATAGATTTGTAAATTAGATGTTAGTATGTATTGAGGTGTATGTGTCCCACATCAATTATCTATAGTAAAGTTTAGGTTGGCTAAGCCTATATATTGGTCTCTTGTAATCTCTTTCAATTCATTCAATATATAAACTATTCACTTTCACATGGTATTAGAGCGGGTTATAAATTTTGTTTGCCGATTTCTTCGTTGGTGTCTAGAGTATTGTCCTCTGTTGCCAATCTCCCCTGTGAGAACGAGAAATCTCTGTCGATTTCCCCCGAGAGATCAAGAAGACCCAGTACCACCTAAAAAAAATCCCCAATTGAACCTATTGCAAACCCTAATTGAACCAGATCTGTTTGATTTTCTCTTTACCTGTCTTTGCGAAACCACCAGAAACTTCAATCAGCCAACCAACACAGTCGGCTCATCTGAACCAAGTTCGAGTCTCGTTCACGAATCTCGAACTTAACCAAGCGTTTGCGAACCTCGTTCGAAGCCACTAAAACCCATACGAACCAAGTTTGAACCCAGCCGTGCCCTTTATGACTTGTTTTGACATCCAAATCAGAGGTATTTTGAACCGAACTCTTCACTTGTTTTCAAATATACCCTCAAACTTTCCACTATTTTCAGAATACCCCTAAACTTTCCTCTCTTTTTAGAACATCCTCAAAATTTCATCCATTTTCAGAACAACCCCCAAAATTTCCTTTATTTTCCAAAAAGCCCCAAACAAAATTTACATCTTTGATCTCATGGAGTCTAAAGTTCTTCCCCAACTCACCACTCCGAAGTTGAATGACTCTAACTTCCTTCAGTGGTCCAAAGCCATCACTATAGACCTAACTGGTTTGGGCTACGATGATCATCTTATCGGGGCAACTCGTACCACCGATGAGAAGAACGTTAAGCAATGGAGATAGATGGATGCTCAGATTGTCTCATTGCTTTGGAACTCTATTCAACCTCAAGTTGCGGATATGTGTACTCACTTGGGCACGTGTAAGGAGATTTGGGAGTATGTTACTCTCTTGTTGTCCAGTGATTTGGCTCAAATGTATGATCTTTCATTCAGTACTTTCAGTTACAACAAAGTGAATCATCAATGAGATTACTTTGCCTTGATTCAACGTTTACATGAGGAATAACGAGAGTAGATGGCAGTTATGAAATTCCTTGTCGGTCTCAAGTAAGATTTTGGGCCAATTTGGTCCCAGACTCTTGGGGGTGCCACTCTTCCATCTCTTGCGGAGACATATCAGCGTGTTCTGAGGAGTACTTCTCGGGAGACGACCTACCGGTCATTGATAACGCAGCCCTAATTACTCAGGCTCCACAACCCATCACCGGTAGGGGTGGTGGTAATCCCCATCGTGGAGGAGAAGGAGGCCATCGTGGTGGACGTGAGGGCCGTGGCAGAGGCCCACCACGATAGTGTAATCATTGTGGCAAGGATGGCCATACTAGGGAAACATGTTGGGACATTATTGGTCGCCCTGCACGGTTTGCCAATGCAGTTGTCACCGAATCTGGTGACACTCTTACTCCTAGTCCAGTCACTATTGATCATTTCTCTATCTCTCGTGAGGAGTATTCTCAGTTTCTTCAGTTCAAGCATCTCAGCAGCATCGTTCCTAGTACCTCACTGGCAGAAAGATAAACCTACTCTTTGCCAATGCAAGGTTTCTTTGTTTGTTGCCTCTTTGTCCATCTATTTCTGTACCTAATATTGTTGCCGAGGCTCTTTTCCATTCCTGGTGGAGACAGGCTATGGAGGATGAGATGTTTGCATTACGGGATACTGGTACTTGGAACTTTGTTCCTCTTCCCCAGGGAAAATCTTTGGTGGGATGTTGTTGGGTTTACAATGTTAAGGTGCATCTCGATGGCCCACTGGACTGCCTGAAGGCCCACCTTGTTGCCAAGGGCTATAACCAAGATTATAGGTTTGACTATTCTGAGACCTTCTCTCCCGTGGCCAAAATTGCTTCCGTTCGTCTCTTTATTTCCCTTGCCACATTTCACTGGCCCTTGCATTAGCTGGATGCCATGAATGTCTTCCTCAACAACACCTTATTAGAGGAAGTTTGTATGGAGCAACCACCCAGGTTTGTTTGACAGGGGGAGTCTAATATGGTCTGCAGTTTGAGGAATTCTCTTATATGTCCTGAAGCAGTCCCCTCGTGCCTGGTTTGGTATCTTCATTGATGCAGCCGCTGAATTCGGACTCCAGCGATGTCGTGTTGACCATTCAGTCTTCCATCGACATACTTTAGCAGGTAAAGTATTGTTGATTGTTTACGTTGATGATATTGTTGTTGGAGATATTATTTGATTAGTGGGATGATTTTTTGAAATCCCATGATTTGCGGATTACGTATCTTTAGTGATTTGATTGTAATCTTTCTTTATTTTCTTTGATATTATTTCCTGGTTTTTATTTCCTAGCTTGTATATATATGTAGAGGACCCCTCAGTGGAGATATACAAGAAAACATTTTACCCTAGAGATCCTAAGCTCCACTGGTGGGTGGTGGTTTGCCGCTTGCCGACCCCCTATCATCTTCGTGTCTTTGTTTTGTGCCAATTCATTGGTAGTGTTCGTCTTTTTTTGTTCCCGTGTTTTCAAATATACCCCCACTACTTCTGCAGATTCAACCCCCGTCAAACTCCGGCCAGCCCCTATGTAATATCCCAACATTTTGACATGTGGTTATGACATCTTAATGTGCATTATATGGTAATGACATGAATATTTATGTGATTTGCATACTTTATCTTATTAGTTAGTGAAGGAGATGGATAGAGGTGTCCTTTTCAAAACACAAGGAAAGAAAGAATGAATCCATATTGAAATGGATATGGGAAATGTGGAGGAAATAAAGGAAGAGTTTATAAACTCATTTTATGTGTTACACATGCCAATCTATTTGGCATTTGCATATTTTGAAAGGCATGGAATTATTTGATGCCTTGCATTGGGTACATATTTGATGTTAAATGTTGAATTGCTAAACAAGGGCATAAATGATAGGAGAAAAGAATACATTCTCATAACTAGTAGTTGAATTAACAATTCACAAGACTAGAGGATCTATTGTGTAATTAGCAAGAAATATAATAGGTGGAAGTGTAATTTAATAGACTTGATCTCTAGAATTTGGTAGAATTTCCTAATCAAGATTAACTAGCATGTATCCCGCGCAATGCGTGGGAAGTCAGAGTTGGAATTCCTACGTTCGACGATTAATTTCCTCCAGCCTTGCCGATGATCGGCAATGTCAAAAAGAAAGAAACCAATGTAAGTTATTTGTCTAATCAACTATAAAATATTGGGGGTTAATATTGTTATAGGTAGTTTAGAATAAAAAGTCTCTTAAAAGATTATATTTCATCAGTAAAGGAGAAAGAAAGTCGTGCTAAATCCTAATATGAGTAGACATATTAGGATGTGCAACTGTTAAAAGGTTTGTTAAAATTAATTGGATAGAAGTTTGACCAGTTGTTTTACTCTTCGATTAATTATGGATACATCCCATGTGGTTAAAGCATTTTTCGGATACACTTTGGCCCTTTAAATTTAACAATATTCCTGATGATTGTGCATCAGTCCAAACTTAACCATTCTATGGTTATTGCATTTCTATTGGTCTGGTTAAATTTAAAAAAATTTCAAACAGTTGCTCATTTGTCCAAACCATAGGGAGTATTAGTGACATCTGAAATTACTGGGGTCAAATTGCAAAAAATCGAACTAAATGGGTTTATCTATAGTTAACACTATTTGTTATATTATAATTATTGTTACAAACATGTAAAACATATAGTGATAACGCGTTTTGAATTATTATTTTAAAAGTTAATTCAACATTCTTATAAAACCTACACCGTATAAAGTCAAGTCAATTGTATAATTATATACCTAAAAGTATTATAGGACAACTAATTAAATGGAGAGTTTAACATGGTATAAATGGAGAAAATAATTGAAAAATGTAAGTATGTGCTTGCATCACCAAGGGTCCTAGTGGTCCATTGGTACCGCTGCCCTCCTCGAAGTAGGAGTGCAATGTTCGACTCTCCCTAGTGGAGTCTTTGCCCCTTGTTCTTCAGTATGGATGTGTCCTTTGTTGGGCTTGTATTGGGCCATTGGGGGACCATTGAGGTTGGGTTGGGGGTTTATTTTTGGCTGGATTGTGTGTGTCCAAGAATATATAAAAAAAGTATGTGCTTGCATCAGGGGTCCAGAGGTTGACGGTTGACTCGTCGAGCATCATGTTCGTTAACAACTATGAAAATCTTTGGGGTTAGGTGATTTGAAATGCAACACTATGAAGCAAGATCCGTGCTAAACCTTCTCCTGTGAAATAGGAGAATTAAATACTTTGTGTTTTTACCATCATTTGTGGCTTGAAAAAGAAAAAGGAGGAAAAAAAAATCCAAATATCCAATGAGCTTTCACATGGTAAGATGATTTGGTCTATATATGGAATACCTCATTATGCTTGCGTGGCTCTTTCTCATTGCCTTCTCTTATGATTTCACCTATGCTGCCTAAATTGGTATCCAAAATGTGGTTTCTAATACCAATGTTCTAAAAATCGCTAGGCGCTAGTCGGGCGGCGAAGGGGGGCCTAGCGCCTAGGGGCCTAGGCGGATGCCTAGGTGGGGCCTAGGTGGATTTGTTTTATAAATACAGTTAATTATATAATAGATATATATATATATATATATATACGAGATGCGTGGTGTTAATTAAAAATAATTATAGATTTGTGGTTCAAATAATAGATACATATATATATGTAAAGGTTATGTGGTGTTTTTTGGAAATAAGTAAAGATTATTAGAAGGTTTTAATATTAAAAAAACTATTAGGGATCTCTCCATAATTAACTTAAACCTTAAGTGTATATATATATACTAATATTACGGTTTTTTTTTCCAAAGAGTCAGACCCAAATAGACTCTCTAGCATTCTCACCGTAGCCCGCCTAGCACCGCCTAGGCCCCGCCTAGCCCACCTAGCACTGCCTTGGCCCCGCCTAGAGGCCGACTAATCCACTGGCCAATTTTCTCAAACGCCTAGGGAAAATCTCGGCGGCCGGGCACTGCCTAGCGCCTAGGAGCCGCCGCCTAGACCAATTTTTAGAACACTGCCTAATACTTGTGGCAGCAGTATACTCACTTGATTTTCATTGGAGAATGTTGAAGTGGTCCTTCCACCATTATTAAAAGTGGTCCCAATAACACGCTGGGAATCACAATTAGAATTCAAAATTTGGATACCATTACTCTTTCACCTATGGCCGGATCCCTTGGTCATAGGAGATCCACTACAGGGTATTGTATTTTAATTGGCGGTAATCTTGTGTCATGGACAAGCAAGAAGCAGACAGTTGTGAGAATGCAGGGCTATGGCACACAATACGTGTGAGTTAGTTTGGATGAAGTACTCTCTAGAAGAGCTTGGGTTTACTCAGTCTAGTCCTATGAATTTACTTTGTGATTACCAAGTGGCCGCTCATATTGCTTCTAATCCTATGTTTCATGAGAGGAAAAAACACATCGAAGTTGATTGTCATTTTGTTCGTGAAAAGCTTATGGAGAAAGTAATCCATACGATGCGCGTGAAGTCTGCAGACCAATTAGCAGATTTGTTTACAAAAGCATTGGTTGGGACTTGGGTTAAATATACTTGTGACCAGCTAGGTGCATATGGTATGTATGCTCCAACCTCCAACTTAAGAGGGAAGGGTGGGGGGGGGGGGGGGGGGGGGGGGGTTGACATTGCATATTAATTGTCCATGAAGTGTCGTGTGTGTCGGACACGACATGACACGTTACCTTCTTAGGAGTGTCAGTGCTTCCTAGGGGGGGTGTTAAAGGATGGATTTGTAATTTTGATGTTAGTATGTATTGAGGTGTATATGTGTCCCACATTAGTTATCTGTAATCTAGGAAGCATAGGTGCGGGTGCGGGTGCCTTTAAGTTAGTACACACCAGTGCGGGTGCGGCTGCCTTTTCGAAGAGTCCGTGCTTCCTAGTGGGTAATTAAGTTTAGGTTGGCTGAGCCTGTATATTGGGCTTTGTTAAAGGGTAAATATGTAAAGTGTAGCTATGTGGTTGTCCCACATTGGTTAGTGTGTAAAATGTATAGGTTTGGCTTCGCCTATATAAAGGCTACTCTTTATTTTTCATTATGTTGAATATACAGAAAGATATATTCCCATCTTCTTTTCATGGTATCAGAGCCTCCCGTCTTGGGATTGCTCCTTTCTCCGCCTTATTTGTAAATCAATGTTCGATTTCTTTTTTTTTTTCCCCTTTCTTTCCTTTCTTTTCTCTAAATTTTCTACTTCTTTTTCATTCAAAAAAAAAAAAAAAAAAAAGGAAGAAAGCAAGAAAAACATCACAAACCCTAGCTGCAGCACAGCCGCAGCCATCTGGCCCACCAGCACGCTCCGGCGACCTCACCCACCGCCGGCGACCCTCGGCTGCCCTCTAGCAGCTCCGGCGATCCTCTCCTGTGCATTTCGAAGCTCCGGCGGCCATCAATTATTTCAGATCTTGCCTTTTTGCTTCCAAATCTGGTCTATTTTCTGAGATCTATTTCCCTCTGGTTGAGTTTTGAGACTTATCTTGCTCCCGGTCAATCTCATCCATATTTCGGCTCATCATGGACTCCAAATCTCTCACACAACTCACTAATCGTAAGTTGAATGGCAACAATTTCCTTCAATGGTCCAATGCTATTACCATGTCTCTTACTGGCTTAGGCCACAATGCTCATCTTACTGAGTCTCCACCTACTACCGATGAAAAAGCGATTAAGGCATGGAAGCAACTTGATGCTCAACTTGTTACACTAATGTGGAATTCTATGGAACTGGAAGTTGCTGATGTATGCAATCACTTGGGCTCTGTTAAGGCACTTTGGGAATATCTCCATCTTCTTTATTCTAGTAACTTGACCAGGATGTATGATTTGTCCTCTCAGTATTTCAAGCTTGAGCAGATTGACTTGTCTGTTAACGATTATTTTGCTTCTATGAAGCGCTTACACGGGAGTTGAATTCTGTTATGCCCCCTACCACCAGTGTTCAGGAACAACAGAAACAAAAGGAACAATTGTTGGTTATGAAATTCCTTGTCGGTCTCAAGCCTGAATATAAGGCTATTCGGTCTCGAATTCTTGGGAGTGATACTCTTCTTACTTTTGCCATGACATATAATCGTGTTCTACGGAGCATCCCTCGGGACCCATCTCCCTCCCCTTTGCTTGTTGATTGCTCCGCTCTTATTACTCAGACTTCACCAGCTCATGCTAGGGGTGGTGGCCCTAACAGTGGAAGACACGGAAGGGGATTTCGGGGTGGTCGCCCTGGCCGTGGTAGAGGCCAGACTCTCTAGTGCACTTATTGTTTTCAGGATAGGCATAGCAGAGACATATGCTGGCAGCTCCATGGTCGTCCCTCCCAGGTTGCGAATGCTGCCATCTCTGATCCAAGGTACCCTCCTGCTACTCCTCCTATGGATAACGTTTCTGTTCCTCGCGAGGAATGCTCGCAGTTGCTTCAGTATCAGGCAGCACACCAGGCATCCACCTCATATGCTTCCTTAGCTTAGCATGGAGGTACACATATTGCTTACATTGCTTTAGGTTCTTCCCCATGGGTAATTGATTCTGGCGCTAGTGATCATTTGACAGGTATATCTAGTCTTTTTATATCCGGCTGCCATCGTCTGTTACCTCAGTCGCTTTAGCGGATGGGTCCTCGACTCCTGTTGAAGGAATCGGGACGGCTCAACGCTCTCCGTCTTTATCCTTGTCTTCTGTTTTGTTTATACCTTGTTCGTCCTTTAATTTAATGTTTATTGGTCAGTTGACTAAGGATCTTAACTGTTGTGTCTCTTTTTCTCCTGATTCTGTTCTTATTCAGGATTTGAAGACTCGGAAGACGATTGGTGTCGGGCATGAGTCCAATGGTCTCTATTACTTTGATAGTGATCCTGCCCCTGCTGCTTAACCAACAACCTATCGTGCTACCATTTCACCTCATCAGATCCACTGCCGCCTTGGTCATCATCCTTCATTGGCTAATTTGAAGCTTTTAATTCCTAGTTTAAGTTCTTTACAGTCTTTAGAGTATGAGTCGTGTCAGTTGGTGAAGCATCGCCGTGTTCAATTTGCTCCACGGGTCAATAAAAGAGCGTCTATTCCTTTTCAGTTAGTGCATTATGATGTATGGGGTCCTCACCGTATAACCTCCAAAAAGGGGGGTATCGGTATTTTGTTACTTTTGTGGATAATTATTGAAGAGTAACTTGACTTTATTTAATGAAAAATCGTTCCGAGTTATTTTCTATTTTTTGTGCTTTTTGTGCTGAAATTAAAACTCAATTTGGTGTGCCCATTCATGTTCTTCGGAGTGATGATGCAAAGGAATGTTGTTCTGACCCTTTTAGTACTTTTGTGACATATTCTGGCATGATTCATCAATCTTCTTGTATACACACACCACAACACAATTGTGTTACCGAGAGAAAAAACAGGCACTTATTAGAAGTCACACGCACCCTGTTATTTGAAATGCGTGTTCCAATTTTTTTTTTTTGGCGGATGCTGTCCTTGCTGCATGTTATTTGATTAACTGTATGCCATCTTCTATTCTCAATGGCTGCACACCACACTCAAGTTTGTTCCCTGTTGAGTCACCCTTCTCAGTTGTACCTTGTGTTTTTGGGTGTGTTTGCGTCGTTCATCAGCTGGCTCCCGGTGCTGACAAATTATACCCACGAGCCATTTGGTGTATTTTCTTGGGATACTCTAGGACTCAAAAAGGGTACCGTTGTTACTGTCCTTCACTTCATCGATACTTTGTCTTTGCCGATGTCACATTTTTTCGAGTCTAAACCTTAGAAGCAGGAATCGTCACTTTGCCCTATGAATCTCACCAAGAACCGCGATTCTACGGTTCTCATAGAGAATCGTTTGGGAATCACGCTTCTCAAATCATTGATTCGTGAGTCTCTCAAGGAAGATTCGAAGGAACAAGAAAACAGATGGGAAGAAAAGAAAAAGAGAAGACCTAACCTCAATCTTAAATCGAGATCTGTCGCGGTAATATGGATCGACCATTCTCGCGTTCAAAAAACATACCTTCGATGATTAGTCGAGAACTCCCAGAACTCCCAAGCGTTTCTCTCTCAGATCTGGTTTCAAGCCTCTATCTCTCAGATTTGGTTTTGAGCCTCTATCTCTCATATCTATTTCGATTCGAACCACCATAGCTTCATCACTAAGACTTTGCTTCGATTCAAACCCTCCATAGCCCCATTGCTCACCAGATCTGTTTCGATGCGAACCTCCATTGCAGATTCGCAACCTATGAGCATTAATTGTAGGATGCGCAGCTGTCTTGGCCGAAGGTAAAGACGTTGTGTCCCTTTTTTTTTTTTTTTCTCTTCGTGTTTGGGGGAGTTTGGGTTGAGTTATGTTGGGTTATACTTGGATTTGGGTTAAGTTATGTTAGGTCAAGTGACTTTTGACCACCACCACCACAACTAAGTTTTTATTTTTATTATTATCTTTAAAAGGAATTTTTATTTATTATTGAGTCCCCACATTCACTTATAATTTTAACTCAACCTTAAAAAAATTATAGTCTACAATATATTATAACTCTTAAGAGTTTTTTCTTGCTATATTAAAAATAATAAATATATTTTTTACATTAATTAACATATTCCTAGCCGCCCCAAACGTCACACTCTTCTAGGTATCTCTGCTTCCCGCTCCCGTTCCCGCCCCCGCCCCCGCTTTGTGCTTCTAAGGTCTAAACCTTTTTATTCAGAGTCCCACTCGGCTACTGATCCGGATTTCATGCTTCCTGTTCCTCTTCCTGTCTCCCCTATTCCGACTACTACACCGCCTACTCTCTCGGCTTGATTTACAAGTGTATACTCGTCGTCCACCTCCAGAAACTCTACTGGACTCCGTTGCTCCGCCTCCGCCTATCGTGTCCTCAGATCCGCCATCTTCTCCAGAGCCGATTAATTTAGACCTTCCCATTGCTCTCAGGAAGGGTAAGCGTTCTTGTACTACTTCTCATCCTATTTCTAACTTTGTGTCTTATGATCATTTGTCTCCTACATTTTCTTCATTTGTGGCTTCTGTGTCTATCATATCTATTCCTAAGAATGATGCAGAGGCACTTGCCAATTCTGGTTGGAACCAAGCCATGCAGGATGAGATGTGTGCCCTTAAGAAAACTAGTACTTGGGACTTGGTCCCTCTCCCACCAGGGAAATCTGTGGTCGGTTGCCGTTGGGTGTATGCAGTTAAGGTTCATCCAGATGGCACTCGGGATCGGTTGATGGCTCACCTTGTTGCCAAAGGCTACACTCAAGTTTATGGACTTGATTATTCGGAGACTTTTTCTCCTGTGGCCAAGATTGCTTCTGTTCGCCTTTTCATCTCACTGGCCACTACTTATCACTGGTCCCTTCATCTGTTGGCTGTTAAGAACGTGTTTCTAAATGGTACCCTTCTTGAGGAGGTTTACGTGGAGCAACCACCTGGGTTTGTTGCTCGTCTGGTTTGCAAATTAAAAAAGTTTCTTTATGGTTTGAAGTAGTCTCCTCGTGCTTGGTTTGGTAGGTTCAGTGATGTAATTGCTGAGTTTGGTCTTCAGAGATGTGGTGTTGACCATTCTGTTTTCTATAGACACACTGTAGCTGGGAAGATTCTGTTAATTGTTTATATTGATGATATCGTCATAACTGGTGATGACTCTAAGGGAATTCATGAGTTGAAATCTTTCTTACAAATCAAATTTTAGACCAAAGACCTAGGACAGCTTAGGTATTTCTTAGGCATTTAGGTGGCCAAGTCTAGTGGAGGGATCTGCTTATCTCAGAGAAAATATGTTCTTGATTTGCTGATTGAGACAGGAATGTTGGGATCAAAACCTTTGGATACTCCTATGGATCTCAATTCCAAATTATTGCCAGATCAGGGGGAGGTACTTGATGATCCAAGACAGTACAGACGCTTAGTTGGGAAACTTAATTACCTAACAGTCACATGACCTGATGTTGTCTTCGCAGTTAGTGTACTTAGTTTATGGACTCCCCTCGAACTACACATTGGGATGCAGTGATACGAGTCTTGAGGTACCTTAAGGGGGCTTCGGGCCGTGGCTTGTTGTATAAGGATCATGGTCACATTCGAGTTGAGAGCTACACAGATGCAGACTGGGCCGGATCTCCTAGTGATAGGAGGTCTACTACGGGTCCTGTGTACTTGTTGGAGGAAATCTGGTATCGTGGAAAAGCAAGAAATAAACCGTTGTTGCTAGATCTAGTGCTGTGTTAGAATATAGGGCTATGGCGCATACTACTTGTGAGTTCGTATGGATGAAGCATTTGATGGAGGAACTTGGGTTCACTCAGTCTGAGCCTATGAACCTATTTTGTGATAGCCAGGCAACGATTCGTATTGCTTCTAATCCTGTGTTTCATACGAGGACAAAACACATTGAAGTTGATTATCACTTTGTTCGTGAAAAGCTCCTACAGAAAGTGATTAGTACTGTTCATGTTAAATCTGCAGACCAGTTAGTAGATGCTTTTACTAAAGTATTGGGTGGGACATATGTGAAATATATTTGTAACAAGCTTGGTGCATATGATATGTATGCTCCAGCTTGAGGGGGAGTGTTAAAGGGTAACTATGTAAAGTGTAGTTATGTGGTTGTCCTACATTGGTTAGTGTGTAAAATGTATAGGTTTGGCTTCGCCTATATAAAGGCTTATACTCTTTACTTTTCATTATGTTGAATATACAGAAAGATATATTCCCATCTTCTTTTCAGGCTCTTGTAATCTCTTTCCATTCATTCGATATACAAAGTATTCACTTTTACACCTACCATGCATGAAGACTTCTTTACTACTTTTTTCTATTAACTGAAAAACAAAAATCCCCGCAATATTACATACCATGCACAAGCGACTAGCTACTTTTCCATTTCAGTTGTTTCTAATGAATAAATTACCATCTTTGAAAATATTTGTGAATTTTTTTTTTTATTTTTTGACAAAAATCTCCTTTACCTTTTCATTTTTAAGAACCCCTTTATTCGTGTTCACAGTTTCTTATTGCTCAATGCAGTGGAAACCTATCTTGTGGCCTTCGGAATACTCCATCAGCTACTATCAAGGTATACGAAGATAAAGTGATAGACTATAATTGTATCCCCCCAAAAAAAATAAAAAATTTGTATGTTACAGTTGTTTTAACCACATCTTCTCCCTACATAAGTGGCAATGTGGAATGAAATGTTCTCTCATTGAATTCTTTATGATATTATGGCTATGGTTGTAAGTTCGTGTATCAGTTTGCCAAAATTATATGAATCATGAATCTTAAAATGTTCTCTCATTGAGTTCTTTATGATTATGATATTATGGCCATGGTTGTCAAATCGTGAATCGTGTTGCCCAAAATACATGAATCGTGAATCATAAGATTCACTTTTTGAAAAAATAAGTAGTCATATATGGATATATTTTATATGTATTAAACACTTGTACAGTACTAAAGATGAATTTTTTTTTACACAAGTTTCATGCAATATCAAGGCTCGAAATATTGAATGTTTTACACTTAAAACTTAAAACTTCAAAGTTCAAAATTATGAATTGCGAATCCTTTCGGGTTGTGTGAAGCTCAAATTGAACTCGCATGGATTGACTCGTATGATTATTGTATTTCTACTGTGTGGGCACTCTTTTCTCAAGTTAATGTTCAATAATGTTGGCTTTTGGGGTTTGTTCTCTCTGTCTTGCACTCTTATCTGAGGAACCACTTTATAATTATTATATTTCTTTGTGTAGATATCACACTTCATTTTAATTAAATGTACATATTGGTTGAACTTTGATTATTTATTTCTACTTATTGCTTTGAACAAAATGCACAATTAAATTGATATAGCACAAAATTTTCCTCAGGTAGAAAGTGCAGAATCTTATGTCAATGTAATAGAACATGCTGGAATTTCTGTTGAAATCGAGGTATTGTAAACACCGATTGACCTTTTAGTATTCATCTCTCCTCAAAGTATTAGTTTTAGAAACTAAATTCTGTGACGAGTTCTTTCGTTTAGGAACGCAAGAAACAGATTTTAGAGCATTCCAATGCTTTAGCAAAAAATGTTGGTGGATGTATCGTTATGCAGAGTGGCTTGCTTGATGAGGTAGTAAATAGGTTATTGTCTTTCGTGGATTTTGCTACACTGGCATGGTTTAATAAATCGTATCTCATGAAATTTAGGTCGTAAATCTGGTTGAGGCACCCGTTCCAATACTTGGGAAGTTCAAAGAGTCATTCTTAGAGCTTCCAAAAGATCTATTAGTAATGGTAAGACAATCAATTTTCATTTTCTATGATGAGTAACATATCTAGTGTAATTTTCTTTCTCTTGAATTTTGGTCAATGCTACAAAAAAAATCACATCAGCTCTGGCAAATGTACTCTTGCCAGAATAATCATCAAAAGAAATGCTTTTAAATTTTAATGTGTGAGAATGTTACCACCAAAGCAAGTTGTGGTGCAAGTCTAAACCAATTGTGCCACTTTCTGATAACCGATAGTCAATTAAATCAATCATGCCACTTTCTGGTAATTGATTATCAATCATACAGGTTATGCAGAAGCACCAGAAGTATTTTGCCATCACTGATGAGTACGGAAGGCTTTTGCCATACTTCATTGCTGTAAGACATGCTCTTTGTCCACATATGTGTCTTATATTGCTTTTTATTGAAGAGAAAGGTCATATAATTCAGGAGTCATTTGGTGATTTTGGGTTTCTTTTAGGTTGCAAATGGAGCAATCAACGAGATGGTAGTAAGGAAAGGAAATGAAGCTGTTCTCAGGTTGATGTGGACCTAATTTGCACATTATGCCTAGAATTGAAATGATATGTGACCTTTAAGGCTATGTTTGATTCATGGAATTAGTGAGGGAAAATAATAGAAAACACAGAGGAAAACACTTTTCTTTGTTTGGTTAATAAGGAAAACAATGAGTTAAATTAGGAGGAAAAGAAAATAGAGTGAAAATAAAAATTTAAAAAAATAAAAATAAAACGAATTTTGCCAGTCAATTCCCTACTTCGTTTCTTAAGTTCCTTCTATATTATGAAGTTTTTTGTAATTTCTAAACATTAATTAAGCATGGAGGAAAACACTATTGCAAATAGTTTTCCTTCTATAAATCGGCAAAACAGTCTGAGCCTAATTCCTTTATAGAGTTGTCTGTCTTCATAAGCTTAAAAGGGCTAGAACTGATTTCATTTGATACTTGGATTTGAAGTTAAACTTGAACATTAAGGTGACTGTCTGTTTTGTATTTATTTGTGTTTTTATTATTGCGGGGCTAGTTATTTGTGTTTTAACGGTAGTCTATCTTTGCTTCTGCTATAAGTTCTTCTTGAATTTTCACTCAACCAAATTAATCATTTAATTGAGCAGAGCTCGATATGAAGATGCAAAGTTTTTCTATGAGATGGACACACGTAAAAAGTTTTCAGAATTCCGAACTCAGCTTAAAGGGATTCTTTTCCATGTAAGTTTTTTCATTCTATATATGGTTTATGATTGTGCATGTGCCTTCCTGGTGATGATTGTTTTTAATGGATTAGAGAATTTTTTCTTTTTATTTTTATGATACCTCTTGATTAAACAGGACTTGAAATTTATGATTCCTTTGCCACAAGGGCCTGTTTGGGAATGTGTAACGGTCCGTCCCGTCCTGAATCTCGGCGACGGAGGTTAAAGCGGAATTAAATAAATCAATCAATCTTTCCAAAGAATTTATAACAAAAATTACATTTAGAACATTTCTCATTTGTTTACAAAAAGTAAAACGCATACTACCCTGTTAAAGGGTAAATATGTAAAAGTGTAGTTATGTGGTTGTCCCACATCGGTTAGTGTGTAAAATGTATAGGTTAGGCTTAGCCTATTTAAAGGCTTGTACTCTTCATTTCTTATTATGATACAAGATATTCCCATCACTTCTTATCTTTTCATGGTATCAGAGCCTCCCGATTCTGGGATTGCTCATTTTTTTTCCGCCTTTGTCGTGATCGAGAAGTTCGGGTAGTCAATATCTTTTGAGGTTCCTTTTTTTTTTTTTTTTTTTTTGAACAGGACGAAAAAAAAAATTGACTAAAAAAAAAAAAGCAAAAAACAAAACAAAACCATCGCAGATTCCCCCTCCCCAAACCTTAGCCGCAGGTCACCCAGGCCACTCCTCCACCTTCGACAGCCCCCCGACACCGGCGATCCTCCGGCCACCCTCGCCGCCCCCCGGCGACCCTCGCCGACCTCCGACGACGCTCCGGTGAACCTTTTTCCTTCAGATCTGCTGTGTTTTAGTTCAAATTGACCATTTTTTGGTTTCAATCTGCCTTTTTCCTTCCGATTTAGCTCATATATTGTTCATCTTAGGTCCTTCATCGACCATGGAGTCTAAATCTATCATCCAACTCACAACTTGTAAGTTGAATGGCAACAACTTTCTTCAATGGACCAACGCTATTACTGTGTCTCTTACTAGCTTAGGCCATGAAACCCATCGTACTGAGTCACCTCCCACCACTGATGACAAGGCTGTTCGGGAGTGGAAACGGTTGGATGCTCAACTTGTGACCCTTTTGTGGAACTCTATGGAGCCCGAGGTTGCCGATCTATGTAATCACTTGGCCTCTTGTAAAGCGATTTGGGACTATCTTCATCTTCTTTACTCCAGCAACTTAACCCGGATGTATGATTTGTCCTCTCTGTATTTCAAGCTTGAACATAATGATTTGTCTGTTACGGATTATTTTGCTGCTATGAAGCGGTTACATGAAGAGTTAAATACTGTTATGCCCCCTACCACCAGTGTTCAGGAACAACTGAAGCAGAGGGAACAGATGTTGGTCATGAAGTTTCTTATTGGTCTTAAACCTGAGTATGAGGCTATTCGGTCTCAAATTCTTGGTAGTGATGCTCTTCCTACTTTTGCTAAGATATATCAGCGTGTTCTACGGAGCACCCCTCGGGACCCATCTCCCGCACCTTCGCTTGTTGATCGCTCCGCTCTTATTACTCAGACACCACCACCAGCTCCTGGTAGGGGTGGTGGCTATAATCGTGGAAGATGCGAAGGGGGATTTCGGGGTGGTCGTCCTGGTCGTGGTAAAGGCTAGACTCTTCAGTGCACTATTCATTTCGGGATGGGCATAACAGAGACACATGCTGGCAGCTCCATGGTCGGCCGCCCCGCCCCACCAGGTTTCGAATGCCGCCATCTCTGATTCTGGGTACTCTCCTGTTTCTGCTCCTATGGATACCGTTTCTGTTCCTCGCGAGGAATACTCTCAGTTATTTCAGTATCAGGAAGCCCACCAGGCATCTACCTCATCTGCTTCCTTAGCTCAGCATGGTGGTACACATGCTGCTTGCATTGCTTCAGGTTCTTCCCCATGGATAATTGATTCTGGCGCTAGTAATCATTTGACAGGTATATATAGTCTTTTTACATCTATCCGGTTATCATCGTCTCTTTCCCCAGTCACTTTAGCGGATGGGTCCTCGACTCCTGTTGAAAGAATTGGGACGGCTCAACGCTCTTCGTCTTTATCCTTGTCTTCTGTTTTGTTTATGCCTTTTCGTCTTCCCCATGGGTAATTGATTCTGACCCTAGTAATCATTTGACAGGTATATCTAGTCTTTTTACATCTATCCGGTTATCATCGTCTCTTTCCCCAGTCACTTTAGCGGATGGGTCCTTGACTCCTGTTGAAGGAATCGGGAAGGCTCAACGCTCTTCGTCTTTGTCCTTGTCTTCTGTTTTGTTTATACTTTATACCTTGTCCGTCTTGTAGTTTAATGTCTATTGGTCAGTTGACTAAGGATCTTAACTGTTGTGTCTCGTTTTTTCCTGATTCTGTTCTTATTCAGGATTTGAAGACTCGGAAGACGATTGGCGTCGGGCATGAGTCCAATGGTCTCTATTACTTTGATGGTGATCCTGTCCCTACTGCTTAACCAACAGCCTGTCCTGCTACCATTTCACCTCATCAGATCCACTGCCGCCTTGGTCATCCTTCATTGGCTAATTTAAAGCTTTTAATTCCTATTTTAAGTTCTTTACAGTCTTTAGAGTATATGTCGTGTCAGTTGGTGAAGCATCACCGTGCTCCCCGGGTCAATAAAAGAGCGTCTATTCCTTTTCAGTTAGTGCATTCTGATGTATGGGGTCCTCACCGTATAACCTTCACAAAGGGGTATCGGTATTTTGTTACGTTTGTGGATGATTATTCATGAGTAACTTGGCTTTATTTAATGAAAAATCGTTCCGAGTTTTATATTTTTTGTACTCTTTGTGCTGAAATTAAAACTGAATTTGGTGTGCCCATTCGTTTTTTTCGTAGTGATAATGCAAAGGAATATTATTCTGACCCTTTCTGTATTTTTATGACACATTCTGGCATGATTCATCAATCTTCTTGTGTACACACACTGCAACAAAATGGTGTTGCCGAGAGGAAAAATAGGCACTTATTAGAAGTCACACGCACCTTGTTATTTGAAATGTGTGTTCCAAATTTTTTTTTTGGGGAATGCTGTCCTCACTGCTTGTTATTTAATTAACCGTATGCCATTTTCTATTCTCAATGGCCGCACACCGCACTCAAGCTTGTTTCCTGTTGAGTCACCATTCTCGGTTGTTCCTCGTGTTTTTGGGTGTGTTTGCTTCGTTCATCAGTTGGCACCCGAAACTGACAAACTAGACCCACGAGCCATACGGTATATTTTCTTGGGATACTCTAGGACTCAGAAAGGGTACCGTTGTCATAGTCCTTCCATTCATCGATACTTTGTCTCTGCCGATGTCACATTCTTCAAGTCTAAACCCTTTTATTCAGAGTCTCACTCGGCTACTGATCCGGACTTTATGCTTCCCGTTCCTCTTCCTGTCTCCCCTATTCCAACTACTACACTGCCTACTCCTGATGCTTCCACCCGATTGTCTCGGCCTGATTTGCAAGTTTATACTCGTTGTCCACCTCCACAGAGTCCAGTGGACTCCGCTGCTCCGCCTCCGCCTACCGTTTCCTCAGATCCGCCATCTTCTCCAGAACTGACTGATTTAGACCTTCCCATTGCTCTAACAAAGGGTAAGCGTTTGTGCACTACTTCTCATCCTATTTCAAATTTTATATCGTATGATCATTTGTCTCCTACTTTTTATTCATTTGTTGCTTCCGTGTCTACCATATTTATTCCTAAGAATGTTACAGTGGCACTTGCCCATTCTGGTTGGAACCAAGCTGTGCAGGATGAGATGTGTGCCCTTAAGGAAACTGGTACTTGGGACTTGGTCCCTCTCCCGCCAGGGAAATCTATGGTTGGGTGCCGTTGGGTATATGTAGTTAAGGTTCATCCTGATGGCACTCTGGATCGGTTGAAGGCACGCCTTGTTGCCAAAGGCTACACTCAAACTTATGGACTTGATTACTCAGAGACTTTTTCTCCCGTGGCCAAGATTGCTTCTGGTCGCCTTTTCATCTCACTGGCCACTACTTATCTCTGGCCCCTTCATCAGTTGGATGTTAAGAATGCGTTTCTAAACGGTACCCTTCTTGAGAAGGTTTACATGGAGCAACCACTTGGATTTGTTGCTCAGGAGGAGTATAGTCTGGTTTGCAAATTAAAAAAGTGTCTTTATCGTTTGAAGCAGTCTCCTCGTGCTTAGTTTGACAGGTTCAGTGATGTAATTGTTGAGTTTGGTCTTCAGAGATGTGGTGTTGACCATTCTATTTTCTATAGACACACTGTAGCAGGGAAGATCCTATTAATTGTTTATGTTGATGATATCATCATTACTGGTGATGACTCAAGGGCATTCATGTGTTGAAATCTTTCTTACAAATTAAGTTTCAGACCAAAGACTTGGGACAGCTTAGGTATTTCTTAGGCATTGAGGTGGCCAGGTCTGATGAAGGGATATGCTTATCTCAGAGGAAATATGTTCTTGATTTGCTGATTGAGACAGGAATGTTGGGATCAAAACCTTTGGATACACCTATGGATCCCAATTCCAAATTAATGCCAGATCAGGGGGAGCTACTTGATGATCCAGGACAGTATAGATGATTAGTTGGGAAACTTAATTACCTAACAGTCACATGTCCTGATGTTGCCTTTGCAGTTAGTGTAATTAATCAGTTTATGGACTTCCCTCGAACTACACATTGGGATGCAGTGATTCGAATCTTGATGTACCTCAAGGGGGCTTCGGGCCGTGGTTTGTTGTATAAGGATCATGGTGACATTCGAGTTGAGAGCTACAGAGAAGCAGATTAGGCCGGATCTCTTAGTGATAGGAGGCCTACTACAGTGTACTGTGTACTTGTTGGAGGAAATCTTGTATCGTGGAAAAGCAAGAAACAAACCATTGTTGCTAGATCTAGTGTTGAGTCAGAATATAGGGCTATGGTGCATACTACTTGTGAGTTAGTATGGATGAAGCATTTGATGGAGAAACTTGGGTTCACTCAATCTGAGTCTATGAACCTATTTTGTGAAAACCAGGCAGCGGTTCATATTGCTTCTAATCCTGTGTTTCATAAGAGGACGAAACACATTGAAGTTGATTGTCATTTTGTTCGTGAAAAACTCCTACAGAATGTGATTAATACAGTTTATGTTAAATCTATAGACCAGTTAGCAGATTTGTTTACTAAAGCATTGGGTGGGGCATGTGTGAAATATATATTTGTAACAAGCTGGGTGCGTATGATATGTATGCTCCAGCTTGAGGGAGAGTGTTAAAGGGTAAATATGTGAAAGTGTAGTTATGTGGTTGACCTACATCTGTTAGTGTGTAAAATGTATAGGTTAGGCTTAGCCTATTTAAAGGCTTTTACTTTTTATTTCTTATTATGTTGAATACAAGATATTCCCATCACTTCTTATCTTTTCATGCCCTAACGCCCGCGGTGCTCCAAAACAGTGCTTCAAATTTGACTTTATTATTTCTTCAATATCCACTGCTTCCGGAGCTCCTTGCATCTAAAAATCAAATCGGGAATTATAAAATACGACAGAATAAAAGCAGCTCAACATTCAACGATACAACTGTGAATATACACAATAGACAGGTTCACAATAAATATAGAACCTCCCATTAATTACCCGTTTACCTCTAAGGCAAACTATCCCAAAAATGAACCGATTACCCCAAAGGGCATCAAACCAGGTTCCTCTCGGTAACATAGGCAAAGCCGCCCCTCACCTCACCCCATACCTGGTCCCTAGGACGTTACTGGCCCCAGAGTTCTTGGTTCTTGGCGGTGCACCTTGTTTGTGTACCCAATCAGTTCCAAGGCATTTAGGCAACAACAACATTTCTAGAATGACAAAATATTCCAGAAAAATCATAGAGTCCATTAAAGACATTAGCATAATATGCGAGCTCTAAGCATCAACATATATTTCAAAGAGAATACAAACGGGGATATGAAAGAAATACTCCATAGATTGTGAGCATATTGTACACAATCCGATACCTGTATTAAATTATGAAATTCACCAGGACTTGTTCCCAAATGTTGCTTTAGTTGTCCTCGTACCTGAGTATCCAAGGTACAATACCGTACAGTTTAAAGTACACCCTTTATATAAAAAAATAAAAGTTTTAGTTTTCAAAACTTCAAACGATTCGTTCATCGCGACCGTTATGAATTATGGCACGAAACTTGAAACATAGACTCTTGGGGTCAATATCTTTCATTTGATATAAAGAAATCAAGTTTCATTACTGTTTTTCTGCTCGCTATTTTCGGACCCTTAACGATATATATGTATATATATATGTAAGCCGAGAGAGAGAGACAGTGAAGAGTTGAGATGAGAGAGTAGAGAGTTGTTGGGAGTTGAGTTTGAGAGAAGGGTGGTATACATTTATAGGATAAAATTG
Source organism: Hydrangea macrophylla (assembly GCA_033977485.1). Taxonomy (NCBI): domain Eukaryota; kingdom Viridiplantae; phylum Streptophyta; class Magnoliopsida; order Cornales; family Hydrangeaceae; genus Hydrangea; species Hydrangea macrophylla. The sequence continues at coordinate 55,572,074 of CM066997.1, forward strand.
CTTCGGCACCAAGCATAAACACAATACACATTAACACACAGTACACAAGCACACACTTTGCATTGAATTTCTTTGGCTCCAAGTTCAACAATCCTTGTGTGTGTTGAGCTTACGTGATGATACACACACGCGGGTAAAAATTACACTGCTAAAATCTCAAAAATGGTATTTTTCTTTGACGAAAATAAAATAATACGTTTTAAATTTCCGGGTCATTACAGAATGCTTAAAATAGGATATGCTTCAGTCTCAATCTCACTTTCTAGCTGGTTTTTTATACAAACCAAGTTTATGTTGGTTTGACGGAACTAGCTTTAAGGGAGATTTAGAATGGCAGGGACTCCTGTGCAAGAAATAGACATTCACCTAACACTTGAATTTATAGAAACGGTTCACTTATGACCCACAAGCGATTCTTCGCCTTCCAAACATATCATTGTGGAATAACTTCTACTTTGCGACCTTATAAATAACAATTTGAGGGAAATATAGATGGTCTAGTTGCTCAATGAAAGAGAATCTAAAATTTAATTCTTCATTAAAAAGTGATTGGAAATTACAAATGACAATTTAATATTTGGAATATATGTGAATTTTGGAGAATAATCATCCATTTCGTCTTTAATATATATCCTGATTACGTGCAATAAAACAGGAGAAGCTAGGAACAATGCTGGACAAGATGATAAGGGTTCAAAATATAGTAACCGAACTGAGCTTGGCTCTAGGAACTACTGAAGATAAGCTCCAAATTGTCAACGATGCTGCATCTTTGGCTATGTCAGATCTTGCTACAGCTGTTGTTATGGAGTTCACTTCACTCTCAGGAGTAATGGCACGTCATTATGCCCTTAGAGATGGCTATTCAGAAGAGGTTGTTGAACTTAAAATAATATTTCCGCGTTAAATTTTTGCTTCTTTGCTTATACACATATCAATATTGATATATCTTATATATAGACATAGAAAAAAACAGAACAATGGGTAGATATGGAGATATAAACATTATATAGTGAGAGTTTTTTTTTTTAATTTGTTAGAGAAGGTGAGGAGTATTGAGTTCCTTCAAACGACTCAAACCCCAACCCATGTCTTAATGTGCAAAACGCCATCTCCAACTTAAAAACAGAAGCATGTAAAATTTGGTTCTGTCAAAAAGTACACATTGTATTAGAATGCATTTTTAGAACAAGGTGATAATGAAAAGTACAATGTAGTTACAGTTGGGGGAATGCATTCCAAAGATCTCATTCCAAACACACCTTAAAGCTGCAGAGAAAAATGGAAGTTGCACACTTCATGATTACTGATTGATTCGTATCAACACTTAGACAATTTTTTAATTTCTTGGTTGACAAACAAATTTATGAAATAAATACCTATGCCTACAAAGTTGAGCATTTGGTTAGCATTTGAAAGTACTTTGATTATTCATGATATTGACTCCTGAAAAGAAGATTAGCAGCAAGTAATGGAAGAAAAAATTTTAAGGTGAAGAATTTTATTTTCTGGAAAGAAAATGTACCACTTTCGGATAATATAGGTGAATTATGGTAACACTACCTTAAGCATTCGTTTTCCTTCTTTAACATTAATAGAAGTTCATTTATTGGCTGCCATTACAATATTATAATTAAGTTTTCTCCATTGAGTTCCGTATGTTGCAGGTTTCAGAGGCATTGTTTGAGATCATGCTTCCAAGATTTTCTGGAGATATACTTCCAAAAACTGATGCTGGTACCTTATTGGCAGTTGCAGATAGGTGAAATAGAAGTAACAAGCTAAATTGATTTTTTTTGGGGTTTATTTGCCTTAAAAAAATACTCCGTTCAATTATATCATTTTCCAGAACTTTATGCGCATTTAGTATGTTAATTGTTTCACAAGGTTATTCAAAAGAATACCCAATTGCTAAAATTGCAGTCTTCACAAAATGCTTGGTCCTAGCTTTGTGTCATCTTTCATATAGCTGGAGTTGTGTATTTATCAGTTCATTTGTTCTTTCTATATTTCTTCCTTTCCGAATAGAATGCACAATTTTGTTGTCTCATATTGTCTGCAGGCTGATTAGCCTTGTTGGCTTATTTGGAGCTGGTTGTAAGCCAAGCTCCACTAATGACCCATTTGGCCTACGGAGGATTTCTTATGCTCTTGTAAGTTGGTGTTGCAAGTGTAATTTTAGGTTCATCTGTTTACATGATTTACATCAGCCTAATGCTGCTTTTTTTTTTTTGTTACAGGTCCAACTATTGGTGGAAAACAACCGAAATTTGGATTTAAGATATGCTTTGCAACTTGCTGCTGCTGTTCAACCTATAAATGTAGATGCTGGAACTATAGATGATGTAAGAATACTATTTCTTTGTTGAGTTTATTATTTATAGTTTTATTGTTATGTTTTATTTTTCTGTTAATGTTGGGGTCTCTTTGTAATATTACTTTCTTCCGATTGATGTTAATATAAAAGGGTGTGACATATTGTCATCCTTAAGCTTCACCAAAATAGTGTTTCAACATGGTATTAGAGCTTACCATGGACCACCACCAACCTTAACCGCTACCCCACCTGCGCCGGCCACCCGAACACCACCCTAACCCTCGCCTACAACCACAACACCACCCCTGCCTTCACCGACCTCCATTACACCACCCAAGCATTCGCTGATCACCACCACCCTGACCTAGCCTGCGCCACACCCTATACCACCCCCCTAACCCTAGCCGCTAGCCCCAGGGACCTCGCAGACCCCTCCTGGTCACCCTGGGCTGAGTCACATACTCCTCCCTCTTTCCCAGCCTTAATCAAGCCCCCCAAGGGGCAGTGCAGCACCAGCACCATTCGGGAGTGCAGATTTTGATTGGTTTTTTTTGGTGCCTTTTTGCCCATTGATGCCTGACTTTTAATCGTGAGTGCCTCTTCTATGTTTTTTCGTTTCCCCGTGATCGGTGTGGGTATTTTTTTTTTTTTTGTGTATTCGAACTATGACTGATATTAAGAGTCTCAAAATCCAAAAAACGCCTCCAAGTGATAGCCTTATTATTGCTACACTTGACTATCCCAACCTAAAGATCACCACCACTCTGTTCAATGGCTAGAATTATCTCACCTGGTCACAATTTGTGGCTCTCTACTTGCCATGGTATCGGTCGCGGTATCGACAGCTGATGAGACGACTCGATCGCCGCATCGCGGCCTAGTATCGGGCGATACGCAACGCTACGCTAGATTTAAGGCTCAAAAAACTTAGGAAAAATAATGAAAATTCTAAAATAATTAGAATCACAAAATTGGCCTATTAGATTATCAAAATACACAATGTACGAATTATTAGATCAAATAATATTCAATACATGCGTTGCCGATCTAGCGTCTGATAAATAATTATGCACACTTAAATTATCTCATGTCATATAAGTAACATACTTCATAATTACTATAAATAAAATAGTCTCTAATAAAAAAGGGAACTGCTATTTGCACTTCATGGATTACTAAATGCACTCCATGAAGGGCATACTATGCATGATACCGCATGCTTTGGGAGTGGTACCATGGAATGCATTTATTAATTTTTGAAGTGCAAACGACATTTTCCATAATATGAGATATATAAGTATACTAGCAGTATGCCCGGTGCCTAAAGGCACTAAGAAATAATTTCTTTCTTCCGTCAGTTATTTGTGCAATCTAAATACTGATATTCAACCAAAAACACTCAACGTGCATTCGACACTTCTCAATAAATTACCTTACCAAACCAAACCAAACAACGTGCCTTCGGCACTTCTCAATCAACTGATAACTATAGTGCCTAAAGGCACTACGGAGTTGCTGAGATTTAGAAATCTCAGTCGTTTCGGCCGAAACGACCGATATGTAGCATGATCCTCCAAATTTTTTTTTTTTTTTTTGAACTTAGCTTGAATCTCGTATCAGACCCTCACGATACCGAGTTAACTTGTCCGATACGACTCGGTATTTGCCAACACTTCGAACCATGCTACTTGCTGGGTCGAGGGAAGATGGGTCATATTGATGGTTGTATTCAGGCACTTATCACAACTGATTATACCTATGATAAATGGGAAATTGAGAATTCCCTTATTTATTATGTCATGGTTAATCAATTCCATCATTCCAGAAATTGGTGAAGACTATTATGGGATGAAGACTGCGAGAGATAGCTGGGACTGGGAATCAATTGCCTCTACCTACTCCCGGAAAGGGTATTGTGCTCAGGAGGTTGTGCTAACCCGCTCAATTGATCGTTCAGAGCAAGGGAGTATGACTGTGACGCAATACTTTACTTTCCTGTCTACCAGTTGGAATCGAGTCGATCATTTACAGGATTATCAACCCATTTGCCCTACTGATTCAGCAGGAAATCACAAGCTTTTAGAGAAGCAAAGAGTCTTCAAGTTTCTCCAGGGACTACATCCAGATTATGACACCGTCCGTAGCCAGGGTACTTGGGATGGATAGTCTTCATTCCCTTCAGGAAGCCTTCGCTTATGTGCAGAATGAGGTGAGTCGTCGTTCTGCTATGCTTGATCCAACAACCATTGGTTGGTCAGTTTCTGTTCCGCCATCAGAGGGAACTAAGCAGGTTCATGGTAAATGTTAAAGGGTAAATATGTATATGTGTAAAGTGATTATGTGGTTGTCCCACATCGGTTAAATGTCAGTAGCGTAGGTTGGTCTAAAGCCTATAAATAGGCTCCTTGTATTTTTAAGACCCCCATAAATATATTCCCCCCAACCCCCCCCCCCCCCCCCCCCCCCTTCCCCTTTGTCAGAACGGCCAATTTTGATGACAGTGCAAAATTGAGTACAAACCATTTTGTGAAATGCTTTGAAAATTGAAAACACTTCACTCTTATCTGTCATCAAATACCCCCAAGTTATACGAGAAAAATCGTCAATGAAAGTAACAAACCATTTATAATCATGCATGGAAGAAATATGAGAGGAACCCCACACATCAGTATGAACAATCTGAAAAGGAAGTGCACTTTTATTCAAACTTCAATTAAAAGTGGCGTGATTGGTGCTTGCCAAGTTCACATGGCTCACGGAAAACATCAGAAAGATTCTTATTGTTTATTAACGTAGGAAATAAATAACTAAGGAGAAAAAAAGACAGATGTCCTAGTCTTTGGTGCCACAGCCACCCCTCTCTAGGGAGAATCTCCCTCAATGAATAATGGGCTCTTTGGGTCAAACTTCCACTCTCAGTTTCACTGGGCATTAGAAAATAAAGTCCATTCGCTTCCCTACCATTGCCAATCATCTTCATTGTGGAGACAGGTCTTGAAAAACACAATGAGATGGAAAGAAAATTATATTGAATAACATTACACAATATTATTGAAGGCTTAATCTCACAACTGTGAGACCTCTTTATTTATATTAACAAAGGAACCAATAATTACACGTAAGTCCTTATACTAATCATAAAATATAGAAACATTATAAAACATTAATAACTATTAAAACTCAACACCTCCCCTCAAGCTGGTGCGAAGATATCTCTCATTCCCAGCTTGCTAAGGATAAAGTGAAACGAACGACTTGCTAGACTCTCAGACTTGACAAATGGAGTACAAAAACTACCACAATTTAGCTTCTCTTTTATAAAATGCCGGTCAATCTCCACGTGTTTTGTCCTATCATGTTGGACCGGATTATGAGCAATGCTAATGGCTGATTTACTATCACCGTACAGTTTCATAGAGTCCTTTGGCCCAAATCCCAAATCAGTCAAAACTATCCGAATCCATAATAACTCAAATACTCCTTGTGTCATAGCTCTAAACTCGGCCTCTGCACTTGATCTTGCTACCACTGCTTGCTTCTTGCTTCTCCATGTGACCAAGTTACCTCCCATAAATGTGCAATACTCCGTAGTTGATCTCCTATCCATCACTGAACCTGCCCAATCTGCATCGGTGTAGGCCTCAACTAGCGTATGACTATTCTTGGCAAAGAACACAGTCCTTTCCCTGGGCTAACTTAAGATATCTCATAATTCTAAGCACAACATCAAGATGAAGTTGTCTAGTAGCATGCATAAATTGACTTACCACACTAACAGCGAAAGCAATATCAGGTCTGGTATGAGCCAAATTGATAAGTTTCCTTACTAATCTCTGATATCTCCCCTTTTCAACTGGTTCTCCATTGGGATCATCGCTAAGTTTCGTATTTGGGTCTATGGGAGTATCAACTGCTTTACGACCAAGCAAACCTGTCTCCTTTAGGAGATCCAGAACATACTTACGCTGGGATATAAACAGCCCTTCCTTTCAGCGTGCCACTTCTATTCCCAGAAAATATTTCAAATCTCCCAGATCCTTAATTTCAAACTCCTTAGCAAGATAGGTCTTCAACTGCTCCATTTCTACTAAGTCATCGCCTGTGAGAACTATATCGTCTACATAGACTATCAAAGCAGTCAATTTCCCTTGTGAGGAATGCTTGATAAAGAGAGTATGATCGCCTTGGCTTTGTCTGAAACCATACCTTTGTTGAAAGAGTATTTGGCAAAACTTAGGGTTGACAATCTGTCACACCCCTTTTATATTAATCATTAAGAAGAAAAAGAAATTACAATAAAACCCCAACTATAAGACATTATAATTAAAAAAAACATAACAACTCAACACTCTCCCTCAAGCTGGTACAAAGATATCTCTGTTAGAGTTTTTATGTTTTCTTGTTATTTAGTTATTCAGTGTGGGTCATATTGTAATATCTTGAATATTGTTTTATATATAAAAGGGGGGTGAGACAATTAGTCTAACCCTAAGCTTTACCAAAATATTGTGTTTAACATGGTATCAAAGCCACTGTAAACAGATCCACCACCAATCTCCACCACCGGACCACCCAACCCTGCGCCTACAACCCTAGCCCTACCAAGCCTTGGCCGCAGCCCACCAGGGCCTTCCCTGCCTGTGCCGCAGCCCTACCCATGCTGCCCTGCCTGCGCCGCAGCCTACCCAGGCTCCCAGCTTGCGCCGCAGCCTCACCAAGCCCTTCCTGCCTGCGCCGAACATCTATGCACCACTAAACCCTGCGCCGACCACCATAACCCTACCCACAGTCCATCCGACAGTGTTCATGCAATAGTAGCCATAACCGAGATCCATCCAACCAATTTTTTAGCCTTCTGAATCACACTCACAACCATACAATCCACTATTTTGATTGAAGTTTCAGTTTCAGCAGTGTTTTAGGTCTCTATATGGGCCTTTAAATTGACCTAGTTGGTCTCTATACACCCAACTTCCCTCGTTTTCCTTCACCTTATTGTGGGTTTTCCATTTGTTACCTGGAACCATGACTGACTTGGAGAAACCAGCGGCTACAGGTTCCACCACAGTTCAGACTGTGGTTACCCCCTTGGATCCCAATCTGAAAATTACTACCGTCCTTTTCAATGGCCAAAATTACTTGAAGTGGTCCCAGGCGGTAGAACTTTATTTGAAGGCACGCGGGAAGATGGGTCATCTTGATGGGCATATTGTGGCCCTTTCCACTACCGATCAGGGTTATGACAAGTGGGAGATTGAGAACTCTATTATTATGTCTTGGCTCATCAATTCCATGGTCCCTGAGATTGGTGAGAGCTTTTATCGGATGAAGACAGCTAGGGCTATTTGGGACACTGTTGCTTCCACTTTCTCCCGGAGGGGGAATTATGCTCAGGAGTTTGAGCTTATCCGCTCCATTGACCGTTCAGAGCAGGGTGAGTTGACAGTCACCCAATATTATACCTTCCTTACTACTAGTTGGGACAGAGTAGATCATCTACAGTCCTTTCAGCCCGTTTGTGCCACCGATGCAGAGGAGTACCGGAAGCTACTTGAGAAACAACGGGTCTTCAAATTTCTTCAAGGGCTTCATCCCGATTATGATGCTGTGCGTAGTCGGGTTCTTGGGATGGATGTTCTCCCTCCCCTTCAGGAGGCCTTTGCTTATGTTCAGAACGAGGAGAGTCGACGTTTTGTTATGCTTCCGTCTGCATCCACTGAGCGTTCAGCTCTACTTTCTGTTCCACCTAGAGAGGGGATCCAGCCGAGTACTCCCTCTGACCGGCCTGTTGTGATTTGTGATTATTGTAATCGGCCTCATCATACTCGGGCCAATTGTTGGAGCCTTCATGGACGTCCCCATGGTGGACGTGGGGGTCGTGGAGGTTGTGGAGGCAGAGGAGGTGGTCCTCGTGCCCATCATACTACTACTGATACTGAGACCCATCATACTACTACTGATACTGAGACCCCAGCTAGTGTTGAGACTCCAACTACTGATACGACTCCTTTATCTCCTGCTGAGCTTGACACTCTCAGAAACTTGATGTCCAGGTGTACTTCATCGCCAGCTACTAGTGCCTCATCCTCTTTTGCACAATCAGGTAACACAGTCGCGCCAGCAAGAGCTTTTCTCTCTCTTTCATCATCCCATTGGATTATAGATTCAGGTGCTTCTGACCATATGTCTCGTTCTTCTGACCTTTTTTGTGATTATAAGCCCTGTTCAGGTCAGGACAAAGTTAGAATTGCCGATGGTACCTTTTCCTCTGTCTCGGGGAAAGGTCTTATTCAAGTCACTCCTTCCTTATCCCTAAACTCAGTTTTACATGTTCCTAGTTTTTCTCATAACCTTTTATCCTTGAGTCGTATTACTCAAGATTTGAATTGTTCTGTGACATTTTTTCCCTCTCATTGTGTCTTTCAGGATCTCATCACGAAGAGGGTGATTGGCAGTGGTAGAGTGACACAGGGGCTTTGTATCCTGGATGAGGAAGAGAAGAATCTGACTGAAGGGGAGAAGACTGCTAATAATTCTGTCGTTTTGGTGAATAAAGCTGAAGATTTGGTGCTTTGGCATAGGAGATTAGGACACCCATCTTTGTCTCTACTTAAATTTATGTTTCCCTCTCTTGTTACGAATAATCGTATTTCTAGTTTCAAGTTTTCTTGTGATGCATGTGAACTTGGTAAACACTTTCGAGCTTCTTATGCTCCCAGCAATAATAAAACTTCTGTTCCTTTTGCTTTAATACATTCTGATGTTTGGGGCCCTTCCCGTACTGGGTCCTTGAAAGGTCATAGATGGTTTGTGTCTTTTATAGATGATTGTTCCCGTACTACATGGTTGTATATGATGAAAGAAAAGCGGGAAGTTTTTTCTATATTTCAAAGTTTCCATAAAATGGTGTGTACCCAGTTTGGGGCAGTTGTAAAAATCTTAAGGTCTGACAATGGGGGTGAATACATAGATTCAGGTTTAGGTCAGTATTTCAACTCTCATGGCATTCTTCACCAGACTTCTTGTACTGACACCCCACAACAAAACGGCGTGGCCGAGCGTAAGAATCGTCACCTTTTAGATGTAGCCCGGTCCTTGCTTTTCCAGGCTCAAGCCCCTCGTTCTTATTGGGGAGAGGCAGTGTTAACCGCAGCTTACCTTATCAATCGTCTACCTACCCGTGTGTTGGACCAGAAAACACCTCTTCAGGTTCTTTCTCACTCTTCTTTTTCTTCTTCCATACCTCCTCGTGTATTTGGTTGTGTTTGCTTTGTTCACAATCACAGTCCAACCCGTGGGAAATTAGACCCTCGTGCTATTAAGTGTGTGTTTGTCGGTTATTCCCCCACTCAAAAAGGTTACAAGTGCTATCATCCTCCGTCTAGGAAATGGTTTGTAACTATGGATGTCACATATAATGAGTCCCAGTCCTACTTCCTTGCCACTCAGGTATAGCAGAGGTGTGAAGAGATACCAGTTTTACCTGTGCCTGTGCTGAGTGAGATGGAGACAGAAAAGGAACCTATGATTGAGGTAGAGATAGAAAATGAACCAGAAATAGAGGGGAGTGAGAGGAAGGTGACAGACATAGAAGGGGTAATTGAGGGACCAAGGGTGAATGAGCTGAGGGTATATTCCAGGGGGACATGGAGTAAAAGAAAGACTAGAGAGACTCCAGAAGTTACTGCTCCTGTTTCTCCACTGCCATTGCCACTCTCTCTTAGTGATGAAGATTCAGGTAATTCCTCTGATACACCCTCTCTTAACATAGATGATTTAGATGTCCCTATTGCTGTTCGAAAGGGTGTTAGATCCTGCACCCAACATCCTATATCTAACTTTGTATCTTATTCTCATCTATCTCCTTCTTATAAAGCCTTTCTTTCCAAAATTTCCTCTGTTAGTGTTCCTAACAATATTCAGGAAGCTCTTGCTGATCCCAAGTGGAAACATGCCATGATTGAAGAGATGAATGCTCTTCGAAAGACTGGTACTTGGGAGTTGACTATATTGCCTACAGGAAAGAGGACTGTGGGGTGCAAGTGGGTGTATACTGTGAAGCATAGGGCTGATGGTTCTATTGAGAGATATAAAGCTCGGTTAGTAGCAAAAGGGTTCACTCAGACCTACAGGGTGGACTATGAGGAGACCTTTGCCCCAGTCGCAAAGATGAATTCCATTAGAGTTCTCCTTTCTCTGGCAGCTAATCAGAATTGGCCACTTCACCAGTTTGATGTGAAGAATGCTTTCTTGCACGGTGATCTAGAAGAAGAAGTTTACATGGACATCCCTCCAGGGTTTGGGGACTCCAAGACAGATGGGAAGGTGTGTAAACTTAGAAAATCTCTGATAGGAGGTCTACCTCAGGGTACTGCACATTTGTGGGAGGTAATCTTGTTACCTGGAGAAGTAAGAAGCAGAATGTAGTGGCCAGGTCAAGTGCAGAAGCAGAGTTCAGGGCTATGGCCCAAGGTATTTGTGAATTATTGTGGATTAAGTCATTACTAAAGGATTTGAATGTTGATCAGACAGAGTCTATGAAGCTTTTTTGTGACAACCAAGCGGCCATTAGTATAGCTCATAACCCGGTCCAACATGATAGAACAAAGCATGTAGAGATCGATCGACATTTCATTAAAGAGAAGATTAGTAATGGTACTATCCGTGTTCCCTTCGTGAAGACTGGTGATCAAGTTGCTGATGTTCTTACCAAAGCTATTGGGAGTCGTCCTTTCCACACTATCTTAGACAAGCTGGGAATGAGAGATATTTTTGTACCAGCTTGAGGGGGAGTGTTAGAGTTTTTATGTTTTCTTGTTATTTAGTTATTCAGTGTGGGTCATATTGTAATATCTTGAATATTGTTTTATATATAAAAGGGGGTGAGACAATTAGTCTAACCCTAAGCTTTACCAAAATATTGTGTTTAACAATCTCTCATTCCCAGCTTGCCTAAAATTGAGTAGAACGGTCGACTTCCGATTCCCTTAGTAATAACATCTGCAACCTGATCACCCGTCTTCACAAAGGGAATGCAAATGGTACCATTATTAAGATTCTCTTTAATAAAGTGTTGGTCAATCTTAACGTGCTTGGTTCGATCATGTTGAACTGGATTATGAGCTATACTAATTGCATACTTATTATCACAGTATAGCTTCATAGAATCCGAATGTTCAACCTTCAAATCTCTCAAAAGCGACTTAATCCAAAGGAGCTCACAGATACCTTGGGCCATAGCCCTGAACTCAGCTTCTGCACTTGATCTGGCAACAACATTTTGCTTCTTACTTCTCCAAGTGACCAGATTCCCCCCTATAAACGTGCAGTACCCAGTGGTAGACCTCCTGTCAGTAACAGAGCCTACCCAATCGGCGTCTGTATAAGCTTCCACCCTAAGATGGTTATGCTTAGCGAAATATAATCCTTTCCCTGGAGAAAATTTCAAGTATCGAAGAATCCGAAAAACAGCTTCTTGATGTGATTCTCGTGGAGAGTGCATAAACTGGCTAACAACTCCAACGGCAAACGCAATGTCGGGGCGAGTATGAGATAAGTAAATGAGTTTCCCAATGAGTCTCTGATATCTCCCTCTATCCACCATAGCTCCATTACTATCATCACTAAGCTTTTGATTTGGTTCCATGGGTGTATCACACGCTTTACTCCCAAGCATTCCTGTCTCTTTTAGTAAGTCTAAAACATACTTCCTCTGAGAGATAAAGATTCCATCTTTAGACCGAGCTAATTCAATGCCAAGGAAAAATCTCAAAGTACCCAAGTCCTTGATTTCAAATTCAGTGGCCAAGTAATTTTTCAATTTTTTCATTTCCTCCAAATCATCCCCTGTAAGTACAATGTCATCAACATACACTATAAGAGCTGTAGTCTTACCTTGCAATGAGTGTTTGATGAACAAAGTATGATCAGCATGACTCTGTCTAAAACCATAACGGAGCATAGCCTGTGAAAACCTCTCAAACCACGCTCTTGGGGATTGTTTTAGACCATACAAAGACTTCTTGAGCCTACACACCTTTCCTTCAGTCTTTGAATCCTCAAAACCTGGAGGCACATCCATGTATACTTCTTCTTCCAAATCACCATGTAAAAATGCATTTTTCACATCAAATTGTTGAAGCGGCCAGTCTAGATTTGCAGCAAGAGACAGAAGAATTCTGACTGAGTTCATCTTCGCAACTGGTGCAAAGGTCTCCTCATAGTCTACACCGTAGGTCTGAGTAAATCCCTTGGCCACCAACCGAGCTTTATAACGCTCAATAGAGCTATCAGCCCTGTGTTTCACTGTGTACACCCACTTGCACCCCACAGTCCTTTTTCCCTTGGGCAACGTTGTCAGTTCCCAAGTACCATTCTTATGAAGAGCTTTCATCTCTTCAATCATGGCATGTTTCCACTTGGGATCCGCAAGAGCTTCCTGAAAATGGTTAGGAACACTAATAGAGGAAACTTTTGAAAGAAAGACTCGATAGGAAGGAGATAAGCGAGAATAAGACACAAAGTTCGAAATAGGATGTTGTGTACAAGACCTAACACCTTTACGAACTGCAATAGGGACATCCAAATCATCAGGTTCAGAAAGAGAAGTACTAGAATTACCTGAGTCAGAGTCACTAGGATCATTATCACTTAGAGAGAATGGCAGTGGATGTGGAGGAGAAGTAGCCTCATTGGTCCCTCTCTTATTCTTACTCCATGTCCCTCTAGAATAAACTAACATCTCTTTCTCCTTTTCATTATTCTTTGGCTCATCATTTTTCTTTTCCACCCCCTCATCAACCTTTTTATTCTCCACTTCAAGCATTGTAGGCAACACAAAAGGACCCTCGGATACCTCTTCTATATATGGCTGCTCCCCCTGAAGAGGTAACTTAGAATCAAGGAAATAGGACTGAGGCTCGTGAAACGTGACATCCATGGACACAAACCACTTACGAGACAGAGGATGATAGCATTTATACCCCTTCTGATTAGGAGAGTATGCGACGAAAACACATTTGATGGCACGAGGATCCAACTTCCCACGGACTGGAGAATGATTATGAACATAGCATATACAACCGAACACACGAGGAGGAATGGAGAAGGAGGAAGAGGACGGGGAAAGAACTTCAAGAGGGTATTTTTTATTCAAAACACGAGTGGGGAGACGATTAATCAAATAAGCAGCTGTTAAGACAGCTTCACCCCAATATGACCGAGGAGCATTGACAGAAAAAATTAATGATCTAGCAACATCTATGAGATGACGATTTTTACGTTCAGCGACCCCATTCTGTTGAGTGGTATCAGTACAGGAAGTCTGATGGACAATGCCCTGAGCAGAAAAATAATCAGCGAGACCTGAATCGATGTATTCACCCCCATTATCGGAACGTAAGACCTTAACAACAGCTCCAAACTATGTGCCTACCATTTGGTGAAAGTGTTTGAAAATTGAAAAAACTTCCCGTTTTTCTTTCATCATATATTACCAAGTTGTACGGGAAAAATCATCAATAAATGACACAAACCACCGATGACTGTTTTAAAGAAACAGTACGGGACGGACCCCAAACATCAGTATGTATTAAATCAAATGGAAGAGCACTTTTATTATTGCTAGGGACAAAAGAAGCCCTATGATGTTTGCCAAGTTCACAAGCCTCACAAGAAAAACTAGAAACATCATTATTGGAAACAAGAGAAGGAAACATATGTTTAAGTAAATAAACTGATGGATGGCCTAATCTCCTATGCCAAAGTCCTAAGTCTTCAGCTTTATTCCTAGAAATAGTAGTGTAATGAGCTAACTTCTCTCCTTCATCCAATATGTAAAGCCCGTTCTCCACTCTACCACTGCCAATCGTCCTCTTCGTGGTAAGATCCTGAAAAATACAGTGAGATGGGAAAAAGGTTACACAACAATTTAAATCATGTGTAATACGACTCAAGGATAAAAGGTTATGGGAAAAACTAGGAACATGCAATACAGAGGTTAGTGATAAAGAGGAGGTCACATGAATTAAACCTTTCCCGGAAACTGAAGAGAAGGTACCATCGGCAATTTTAACTTTTTCTTGACCTGAATAAGGCTTATAATCAGATAATAAGTTAGAAGAACGAGACATATGATCTGAAGCACCAGAGTCGATTATCCAAGGAAACGAAGAATGAGAGAGGAGAGCTCTTGCTGGAGGGACTAAGTTACCTGATTGTGCAAAGGAGGATGAGGCACAAGGAGATGTAGAAGGAGCACAACGAGCCATCAGATTCTTAAGCGTCTCAAACTCAGTAGCAGATAAAGGACTAACAGTAGAAGGCTCAACGGATGTAGCATCTGGGGCATCTATGACCGCGGTATGATGAGCCCGGGCCTGACCACCACGACCTCCAGTGTACCCAGACCGACCCCCACGGCCACGACCACGACCACCCGGAGGACGACCATGAAGTTGCCAACATGTCTCTCTAGTATGATGAGGTCGAGAACAATAGTCACAAAACTGTGTGCCCCTGTCCGAAGTACCAGACTCAGTCGATATATCTTTACCACGGGCCCGCTTGGTGTTATCAGGGGGTGGAATGGAAACTAAAACAGACCGCTCAGTGGTGGCAGGAGTAAGCATGGCTGAGCGACGACTTTCCTCATTTTGCACATAAGCGAAAGCCTCCTGAAGAGAGGGAAGATTATCCATTCCCAGAACCCGACTACGGACTGAGTCATAGTCTGTATGGAGTCCCTGGAGGAACTTAAACACTCGTTGCTTCTCTAGAAGCTTGCGATATCCGGCAAAATCAACAGGGCAAACCGGCTGGTAATCCTGTAAATGGTCCACCCGGTTCCAATTGGTGGTCAGAAAAGTAAAGTATTGAGTCACAGTCATAGACCCTTGCTCTGAACGATCAATGGAGCGTGTCAGCTCGAATCCCTGAGCATAATTCCCTTTTCGTGAATAGGTAGAAGCCACTGTCTCCCAAATATCTCTAGCAGTCTTCATACCATAGTAGCCTTCACCAATTTCAGGAATCATAGAATTAATCAACCAAGACATAATAAGGGAATTTTCAATTTCCCATTTATCATACGTGGAATCTGTCATGTCCGGTGCCTGAATACGACCATCGACATGGCCCATCTTCCCTCAACCCCGCAAGTAAAGAGCCACAGATTGTGACCAGGTAAGGTAATTCTGGCCATTGAACAAAGTGGTAGTAATCTTCAGGTTGGGATTATCCAGTGTAGTAATAACGGGAGACTCACTGGTAGACGTCTTCGAACCATCAGGAGACGTGGTCTTAGTCTCAATTGTCATGGTTTCGATACGCAAACACCCACACCAAATACGAGGAAACGGAGAAGATGTAGAAACAACAATCAGGCATGATCAAAAACTGTCATCAATGGCCCATCAAGGGACCAAACAAAAACGAGAAAACCAGGTCTCAATCAAACCAGCACACTGATATTGGGCTAGGGTTTAAATCTGCCCTAGAGTTGAAAGGAAGGAAGATTAAGAGGTTGGAAGTCAAGCCAGGGTAGAGTGGTACTTGCGGCTGGGTCTAGGGAAGGCTGAGGCTTGCGGCTGGAGTGAGGGAGGCTTAGGCGCAGCCCAGGGTGATGGACTGGACGTCGCCGCAAGCCAGGGTGGAAGGGGAAAGGTCCGGCGAAGGCTGGGATGGGTTGGAGAGGGTCCGGCGCAGGCTGGGATGGGCTGGAGAGGCTGCCGCAAGGCTGTTTGGTGGTGGTAGGTCACGGCGCAAGGCTGGTTGGTGGTGGTGAAGGTTAGGGCATGGTGTTTGGCTCTGATACCATGTTGAAAGAGTATTTGGCAGAACTTAGGGTTGACAATCTGTCACACCCCTTTTATATTAATCATTAAGAAGAAAAAGAAATTACAATAAAACCCCAACTATAAGACATTATAATTAAAAAAAACATAACAACTCAACAACCTTATCATAGCCTGAGAGAATCTATCGAACCAGGCTCTAGGAGATTGCTTAAGGCTATATAAGGATTTCTGGAGGCGACATACCTTACCTTGTGTCTTACTGTCCTCAAACCCGGGAGGAATGTCCATATACACTTCTTCTTCCAAGTCATCATGTAGAAATGCATTCTTGACATCAAACTGATCCAAGGGCCATTCCAGATTTGCTGCTAGTGATAAAAGGATCCTGATGGAGTTCATTTTTGCAACTGGCAAATGTCTCTTGGTAATTAACCCCATATGTCTGAGTAAAACCCTTAGCAACAAGCCTGGCTTTGTATCTCTCAACGGTTCCATCCGCATTATGTTTCACAGTGAATACCCACTTGCATCCTACCGTCTTTTTATCTCGAGGTAACTCTGCTAATTTCCACGTCCTATTCTGTGAAGAGCTTTCATCTCTTCAACCATGGCATTCTTCAAATTAGGATTAGACAAAGCTTCCTGAACATGGTTAGGAGTAGACACAGAATCGATTTGTGACACAAAGGCCCTATATGATGGAGGCAGATGCGAGTGTGAAACAAAATTTGAAAGAGGATGTTTAGTACATGCTTTAGTTCCCTTTTGAAAGGCAATAGGCATGTCTAAATCATCATCATCAATGGATCAACAGTAATGGGTATTGGAGAATTAGTAATCGAGGGAGAGGAAATACCTGAATCATCTTCACTAGAAGAAGGCAGCTGAAGTGGGATTGGAGAGATGTACCTTTTTTCTGCTACCCCAAAAATCTCTCTCCTCTTATTCTTGGTATATGTTAACAACTCCTTGCCTTCTCTCTTTTCCTCTCTTTTTTTATTCCTCATCCTCTCTTTTTTCTCCCTCTTCCTCTCCTTTTTCCTCCTCATTCTCTCTTTTTTCTTCCTCTTCCTCTCTAGATATAGGGACTGGAGCAATGAAAGTGGGCTGCTTTTCTTGGTGCTCTAACTCTCCCTGGAGAGGAGAAAGAGAGGACTGGAAATAGGAAAGTGTCTCATCAAAGGTGACATCCATAGATGCATACCACCGACGAGTAGAGGGATGATAACACTTGTACCCTTTCTGAGTTGGAGAATAACTAACAAAGACACATTTGACAGAGCAAGGATCTAACTTCTTACAAGAAGGAGAATGATTGTGAACGAAACACACACAACCAAACACTCTAGGAGGAATGGGAAATATGGAGGATGGATTAGTATGAAGTTCAGTAGGAGATTTCTTACCAAGGACACGCGAAGGAAGACGATTGATAAGGTAGGTTGCAGTAAGAACTGCTTCCCCCCAGTAAGGCTTGGGAAGATGCATTGAGAAGAGCATTGACCTAGGTGATTCTAACAAATGACGGTTTTTTCTCTCTGCAACACCATTCTGCTGAGGAGTATTGGTGCAAGACATTTGATGTATCATCCCATGCTTTGAAAAATAGTGAGTTAAGACCACCATAGATATATTCTCCCCCTTTGTAAGAGCGTACAACTTTGAGAACTGTGCTAAATTGTGTACATATCATTTTATGAAAGGATTTAAAGATGGGAAAAACATCATTTTTATCCTTCATTAAATAAACCCAAGTAGTGCCAGTACAGTCATCTATAAAGGTAACAAACCATTTGTAGCCATCTAGGGTGGTAATAGGGGAAGGACCCCAAACATTAGTATGAATAATAGCAAATGGAATAGTACTTTTATTAGAACTGGGATTATAAGTTGCACGGTGGTGTTTGCCCAACTCACAAGCCTCACAAGAAATGTTGGAAAAACTTTTATTACTGACAAGAGAGGGAAATAAAAAGCGAAGTAAATAAAACGAGGGATGGCCTAATCTCAGATGCCATAACCAAGTTACCCTCAGAATAGTCTCTCTCTGTATATGATGAGCTATTTGTGTCAAGTTTCCCTGTGTGTATCCCTCTGGCAACAGAAAATATAGGCCATTCTCCTCTCTACCACTGCCAATCACTTTCTTCGTGGAGAGATCTTGAAAGACACAATAAGACGAGAAAAAAGTGACTCTATAGTTAAGATCATGAGTAATACGAGCAATGGATAAAAGATTGGTAGAGAAATTAGGACCATCAAGTACCGAAGATAAAGGTAATGAATTAGAAATTTTAGTGGCACCTTTACCAGAAATGGATGAAAGAGAACCATTGGCAGTTCTAACTTTCTCTTTACCAGAACTTGGGGTATAAGTAGAGAAGACAGAGGAAAGACCGGTCATGTGATCGGAAGCTCCAGAGTCAATAATCCATGGTTGACAAGAATTAGCATGTAAAGCATGTGAAAAATTAGCAACAAAAAAGAAGTAGATGCAGTCGGAGTGTTCAACTGAGCCATAATACAGCGGAGAGTTTCGATATCGGCACGCTTCCCACTGTTGGAGAAGGAGATGCGGTAAGATTATCGTTTTCCTCGGAAGGAGATGATTCAGTAGATAAATGAGCTTATGGAGGGCCACCATGACGTCCACCCCCACGTCCCCTGGAAGAGGGAGGACGTCCGTGAAGCCTCCAACATGTCTCACGAGTGTGCCCGAGACGATTGCAATGATCACACCAAGGCTTATTATTGTTGTTGTCACGTCCTATATCCTGGGAATCTCTCTGAGGAGTAAAGGACTTGCTGTCCTTTTGATTAGAGGATGCCAAGGCTGACCTATCAGTCGATGGAGGAGGCAACATAATAGAGCGGCGAGTTTCTTCATCTTGCACAATAGAAAATGCTTCTCGAAGAGATGGAAGAGGAACAATACCTAAAATACGGCCACGAACTGGGTCAGACTCAGTCTTAAGACCAGCTAGAAACTTGAAGAGTCTCTCCCCTTCAATATACTTCTGAAAACCCACCGCATTAATTGGATTAGACGGTTGAAATGTGATTAAATGATCAAGGCGTTTCCAAAGAGAGCTTAAAGGGGTGAAATACTGAGAGTAGTGCGATCCCCTTGAACTTTGTCTTGAATCGCTCTTCGAAGCTCGTACACTTGGGCGAAATTCCCTTGACGGGAATGTGTCTCTGCTAAAGTTATCCTAAATATCTTTGGCTGTGCTCATTACTAGAGAGTTATCACCTTCCCACTTGAGATATGTCGGATCATCACGATTAGGGTTCC
Source organism: Hydrangea macrophylla (assembly GCA_033977485.1). Taxonomy (NCBI): domain Eukaryota; kingdom Viridiplantae; phylum Streptophyta; class Magnoliopsida; order Cornales; family Hydrangeaceae; genus Hydrangea; species Hydrangea macrophylla. The sequence continues at coordinate 55,591,482 of CM066997.1, forward strand.
ATAGAATGAACGAGCCAACTCATTACTAGAGAGTTATCACCTTCCCACTTGAGATATGTCGGATCATCACGATTAGGGGCCTTGACTGAACCATCCATATATATGAATTTGAATCGACTACAAAGCATAAAGTTGCTGACTGGGACCATGAGAGATAATTAGCACCATTAAACAAAACATTGGTGATTTTGGAACCCGGGTTCTCAGTAACGTATGATTGTTTCTCGTTACCCATAGAGGAACCTGAAGATGCGGCAATAGATTTCTCTGGTGTCACACCTTCTTGGGACATGATAAAGGGTGAAGACACAAAGAATGAGAGAAATGATGGTGGCCAAGGGAAGCCTAAGATGACCCGATCTAGTTAAAGATAGAGATCCGCTTATGGATCGAAGACGAACAAACTAGGAGCAGATAGTGTTCTAAAAAATTTATTGTGGCTGAGAAAGAACTTCTCTGGGCAGTGAGGGTTGCGGCTAGGTGTGAATAGTGCTGTGATGAACAGTAACTCGATGAAGATGAATAGTAACTCGATGAACAGTGCTGCGATGAACAGTGTTGCGATGAACAGTGCGCGGTGAACAGTAACTTCGTGATGAAACTCTCGTTGGGTCGACTAGGGTTAGGATTAGGGTTAGGGTGGCGGCTGATGGTGGTGACAGAACCCTTATTTAGGGAGGCTCTGATGCCATGTTGAATAACATTACATAATTTTATTGAAGGCTTAATCTCACAACTGTGAGACCTCTTTATTTATAATAACAAAGGAACCAGTAATTACACACAAGTCCCTATACTAATCATAAAATATAAAAACATTATAAAACATTAATAACTAATAAAACTCAACAAGTTACACAACAATTAAGCTCACGAGTGATTCGACTAATGGAAATGGGATTAGTTGAGAAACTTGGAACATGAAGGACCGAAGATAAAGACAGTGTATTAGAAGCATAAATCACACTTTTACCAGAAATGGAAGAAAGATTACCATCGGCTGTGCTCACTTTATCTTTACTTGAGCAGGGTTCATAAGTAAAAAAACAGTGGACTGAGTCATACGATCGGAAGCCCAGAGTCTATAATCCATGGTTGATGAGAATGGGTATGTAAAGCACAAGTGAGATTAGTAACATTACTTGCGTGAGTAAAAGAGGTAGAAGAGCTCGTGGAAGCGTCCAGATGTGCCATAATGTGCCTCAGTGTCTCCATATCTGTACTACTAATACTTCTAGCAGGTAAAGGGGATGATGTCTCCTCTGGAGGACTCGATTCAAGCCCAGTAGACAAATGGGCAGCCTTATGTCCAGTCCCCCTGCCACCGCCTCGGCAACCAGTTCGTCCACCCCCCTTCCCTTTGTCATGGGAGGACGACCATGTAGTTGCTGGCATGTCTGTCGAGTATGATAGGGTCTATTACAGTACTCACAAAACTACTTACTCTTGTCCTCGGTGACCTCATCCGTCTGGTTCTTAGATGGATAAGCAAATGCTTCCCGAAGAAAAGGTAATGCTCCATCCAAGGACCCAACTTCTTACCTGATCAAACTCGGAATTGAGACTAGCTAAGAACTTTAATATTCTTTCACTCTCAATATATTCCTTAAAACTGGCTGCATTCGTAGGACAAAACGGGGTGGTTATTCTTAAAATGATCAAGACGTTTCCACATCGTGGACAGAGAGGTATAATATTGAAGTATAGTATGCTCACCTTGAACTTCACCCTCAATATTACAACGAAGTTCATAAACTTGAGCTATGTTCCCTTTCCAAGCATAAGTCTAAGCAAGGGTATCCCAAATATCTTGCACAGTTTCCATCTCCAGAAAGAAATCAGCAATTGTAGGCACCATAGAATGAACAAGCCAACTCAACACAAGGTTATTATCCGTCTCCTGCTTGGCATAAGTGGGATCCACACGACTAGGTGCCTTGACCTTGCCATTAACCTATCCAAACTTTGCTCTACTATGGAGCCAAAAAGTGGCAGATTTAGACCAAGAGAGATCATTTTCACTATTGAATAAAACAGTCGTGATTTTTGAACCTGGGTTCTCGGTAATGAGGGAATGCCTCTCATTACCTATCGGAGAACTAACAACACCAGTAGTGGCGGGGGACTTTCCGGTCTACAATTCTTCTTTCGATATGTTGAGAATAACTCTTGGTCTGAACGATAACACACTGCAGAGAGGGTAAACCTAGTCGTCACGTGCATCGGTCGGTTGTAATTGTCCAATCTACGGACAGATCATTGGTCTGATTACGGACCTAGACACAACCTCTGTAAGATTCGATCAGCCCAACAGACGAAATAGCTTGTGGGTAAAAAAAAATGATTTTATAGAGAAAACACTGAAGGAAAGTCAAGACAGGGTTTTCGTTTTGAGATTTGTGTGCTGTTATGGGTTTCGTGCAAGTGAGAGGGACTGGCGCAAGGGGGGTGCTGATATGGGTGCAGCGCAGATGTATGAGGTCTAGTATGGGTGCTGCGCAGAGTAGGGAAGGTGCTTTGGGCTTTGGCACGGGCTGGGTAGGTTGGGTAGGGTTCAACGCTTGGGGGGGGGGGGGGGGGGGGGAAGGGATATGGCACAGGTGGTGGTGCAGATGGTGGACCGTGGATGGTAGTGAGAACTCTAATTAGGGTGGCTTTAATACCATGTAAAATTTTTCCACCAAAACTTAGAGAGTACAATTGTATCTCCCTATGATTTTATTAACAGTATAATGTAATCAAACAAGATAATTACAAAGTAGTCCTCCCTAAGCATGCAAAACTAAACTAGGCACCAATAATAACATAAAATACTCAACATACACTCAAGAAGTCATTATATGGTCTAAAGCAATCCCCAAGAGCGTGGTTTGAGATGTTTTCATAGGCTATGCTTCGATATGGCTTTAGACAAAGTTACGCTGATCACACTTTGTTCATCAAACACTCGTTGGAAGGTAAGACTACAACCCTTATAGTGTATGTTGATGATATTGTCTTTACAAGTGATGATTTGGAAGGAAATGGGAAAGTTGAAAAATTATTTGGACACTGAATTTGAAATTAAGGACTTGGGAGCATTGAGACTTTTCCTTGGCATTGAACTTGTTCGGTCTAAAGATGGGATCTTTATGTCCCAGAGGAAGTATGTTCTTGACTTACTAAAAGAGACATGAATGCTTGGAAGCAAAGCTTGTGATAGTAGTGATGATACTAGTGGAGGAATTAGAAGCTTGGTGATGATAGTAGTGAACCTATTGTGGACAAGGGAAGATATCATAGACTCGTTGGTAAGCTCATTTATTTATTTCATACGCCTATGTATTGCGTTTGCAGTTGACGTTAGCCAATTTATGCATTCTCCACTAGAGTTGCATCAGGAAGTTGTTTCTCGGTACTTAAAATCCGCTCCCGGGAAAGGATTATGCTGTTGAATATCATTACACAATATTATTGAAGGCTTAATCTCACAACTGTGAGACCTCTTTATTTATAATAACAAGAGAACAAGTAATTACACACAAGTCCCTATACTAATCATAAAATAAATAAAACATTTATAACTAATGAAACTCAACACTCCCCCTCAAGCTGGTGCGAAGATATCTCTCATTCCCAGCTTGCTAAGGATAAAGTGAAACGAACGACTTGCTAGACTCTTGGTAAGAACGTCTGCTAGCTGCTCCCCAGACTTGACAAATGGAGTACAAATGCTTCCACAATTTAACTTCTCCTTTATAAAATGTCTGTCAATCTCCACGTGTTTTGTCCTATCATGTTGGACCGGATTATGAGCAATGCTAATGGCTGATTTACTATCACAGTACAGTTTCATAGAGTCCTTTGGCCCAAACCCCAGATCAGTCAAAACTATCTGAATCCATAATAATTCACATACTCCTTGTGCCATAGCTCTAAACTCGGCCTCTGCACTGGATCTTGCTACCACTGCTTGCTTCTTGCTTCTCCATGTGACCAAATTACCTCCCACAAATGTGCAATACCCCGTAGTTGATCTCCTATCCATCACTGAACCTGCCCAATCAGCGTCGGTGTAGGCTTCAACAAGTGTATGACCATTCTTGGCAAAGAACAGCCCTTTCCCTGGGGCTGACTTAAGATATCTCATAATTCTAAACACAGCATCAAGATGGAGTTGTCTAGGAGCATGCATAAATTGACTTACCACACTAACAGCGAAAGCGATATCCGGTCTGGTATGAGCCAAATAGATAAGTTTGCCCACTAGTCTCTGGTATCTTCCCTTTTCAACCGGTTCTCCACTGGGATCATCACTGAGCTTCATATTTGGATCCATGGGAGTATCAACTGCTTTACAACCAAGCAAACCTGTCTCCTTTAGGAGATCCAGGACATACTTACGTTGGGATATGAACAGCCCTTCCTTGCAGCGTGCCACTTCTATTCCAAGAAAATATTTCAAATCTCCTAGATCCTTAATTTCAAACTCCTTGGCAAGATAGGTCTTCAACTGTTCCATTTCAACTAAGTCATCGCCTGTGAGAACTATATCGTCTACATAGACTATCAAAGCAATCAATTTCCCTTGTGATGAATGCTTGATAAAGAGAGTATGATCGCCTTGGCTTTGTCTGAAACCATATCGTATCATAGCTTGAGAAAATCTATCGAACCAGGCTCTAGGAGATTGCTTGAGGCCATATAAGGATTTCTGGAGGCGACATACCTTACCTTGTGTCTTACTGTCCTCAAACCCGGGAGGAATATCCATATACACTTCTTCTTCCAAGTCACCATGTAGAAATGCATTCTTGACATCAAACTGATGCAAGGGCCATTCCAGATTTGCTGCTAGCGACAGAAGGATCCTGATGGAGTTCATTTTTGCAACCGGGGCAAATGTCTCTTGGTAATCAACCCCATATGTCTGAGTAAAGCCCTTAGCAACAAGCCTGGCTTTGTATCTCTCAACAGTCCCATCCGCATTATGTTTCACGGTGAATACCCACTTGCATCCTACCGTCTTTTTACCTCGAGGTAACTCTGCTAATTTCCACGTCCCATTTTTGTGAAGAGCTTTCATCTCTTCAACCATGGCATTCTTCCAATTAGGATTAGACATAGCTTCCTGAACATGGTTAGGGATAGACACAGAATCGATTTGGGACACAAATGCCCTATATGATGGAGACAGATGGGAGTATGAAACAAAATTTGAAAGAGGATGTTTAGTACATGCTCTAGTTCCCTTTCGCAGGGCAATAGGCATGTTTAAATCATCATCATCAGATGGATCAACAAGAACAGGTATTGGAGAATTGGCAATAGAAGGAGAGGAAGTACCTGAATCATCTTCACTAGAAGGCGATTGAAGCGGGATTGGAGAGATGTGCCTTTTTTCTGCTGCCCCAAAAATTTGTCTCCTCTTATCCTTGGTATACGTTAACAATTCCTTACCTTCTCTCTCTTCCTCTCCTTTTTTCTTTCCTTTTTCTCCCTCTTCCTCACCTTTTTCCTGCTCACTCTTTTCTCCCTCATTCTCTCTTTTTCCTTTTTTTTCCTCCCTCTTCCTCGCTAGATATAGGAAAGGTGTTGGAATATTCGGGTTTTATTCCCCGTGATTTATGGATCACGTTAGTTTAGGAATAGATTGATTTGTATTGATTTGTTCCTATCAGTTATTTCCTTTTTAGTTTCTTCTCATAGTTGTATATATTCTCTGTACATTGACATTGAATAATAAGAAAGATTGATTTCTTCTTGGTATCAGAGCCAAAAAGAGATTAACCCTAACACCTCTTCCAGCCGCACCACCAAACCACCAGTCCCCTCCCTTGCGCCGCAACACCACCACCACCAGCAGCCTGCGCCGCCCCCCATTCCTCTATACTACCTGCGCCGGACCCCCTCCAGCCCCCTCTCCACTCTCGGCGACCCCTACAGGGTCTCGGCACCTCTATTTGGTTAGCCTAGGCTAACCCTTGCGCAGCCCTAGGCTGCGTCTTGCCCTGTTCGTGGGCCTTGTGATGGTTTAGAGCCCTCTTTGTGCTCTCTTTCTCTTCTCTTGGGCTACCTGTGATGCACTGGTAGCCTCTGTTTGCTGCAGTTTCTACTTCCAGCAGCCTTTTTCATCCTCTGGATCTCTCTTTGCGCCTAGTTGATCATTTATTGGGTTTCTTGATTCGGCTACAATGACCGATACTGGAAAGGATAAGGTTACTGATCAGTCTTCTACCGGTTCGCATGTGCGTTCAGATCTCTCTATGTCCCTGACTCCACATTCCCCTGCGCAAAGGGTTACCACTGTTCTCATGGATGGAAAAAATTTTGCCGCTTGGTCTCATTCCATTCGCCTGTTCCTTGGTGCCAAGGGCAAGTCTAGTTGGCTTTTGGGCACTACACCTAAGCCTGCTCCTACTGATTCCACTTTTGATCAGTGGAATATGGACAACTGTACTATCTTGGGTTGGTTATTCAATTCAATGGAGCCTCGCATTTATCATATGTTTATGTATCACTCTTCTGTTCATGGCCTCTGGAATGCTTTGACTCAAATGTATGCGCATAAGCGCAATGAGTCCCGGATTTATCAACTTCATCGCGAAGTTTCTCAGTCTTCTCAGGATTCTCTCCGGCTGAGTGTCTTGGATTATTTTGGTTATCTTCAATCTCGATGGGAGGAGTTGGCTCAGTACGAGCCACTGGGCGATGTTCCTGCTGAAGCCGCTACTGTTATTGTCCAGCGCCTCGACCGTCTGCATACTTACCAGTTCTTGATGGGTTTGAAATCTGAGTTTGAATCTCTTCGTACTCAGATTTTGAACACATCTCCTATGCCCTCTCTCTACGAGGCCTTTGCTATTGTTGATGGTGATGAGCGTCGTCGACAATTACTTCAGACTTCCACTATTCCAGTTTCCGACTCTCCTGCAGTCCCTGATCAGATGGCCTTTGCTGCTCACACCAGCACTCGTCCCAGTGGTCGACAGCCTCCAGTCTGTAAGCATTGTAATGTTGTTGGTCATACCAAAGATCGTTGTTTCCAACTGCATCCCGAGTTGAAGAAACAGTATGCAGCCCGAGGACGCAACCCTAAACCAACCCGCTTCGCTGCTATTGCCGAAACCGGACCTGAACCCATTACTCCTGATATTGGCCAGCTTCATCAGAATCAAAGTATGCTTCAATCTCAGCTTGGACAGATTCAGAGTCAGCTTGGCTCTCTCCTTCAGCAGCATCAGTCAGGCACTTCTTCTTCCACCGCTGCCATTGCTACAGGTACTTCCACTGCTTTACATGTTAAGACAGGAACTCCAAGGTGGGTTTTGGACTCAGGAGCTAATGATCACATGACTGGTGAGTTATCATTTTTTTCGTCTCCTCTTACACCTGTTAACCAAACTGTGAGTATTGCCGATGGTTCCACCACTCGTGTCCAGAGTAAGGGTGATGTTTGTTTGTCCCCCCAACTTACTCTGTCTTCTGTTCTTCATGTCCCACAGTTGTCATTTAATCTTTTATCTGTTAGTCGCCTTGCAAAAAGTTATAATTGTGCTGTCATTTTCTTACCTGACCGTTGTCTCTTGCAGGACCTGACTTCGAAGAAGATTTTTGGTACGGGCCATGAGCATGACAGACTCTACTTCTTTGGGGAACCTCCACCACCACCTGTGTCTTCTAGCTTACAGGCGTCTGTGTTACCTAGTTCTAGTTCTAGCTCTTTTTCGAATAAAACTATAGGATTATGGCATGCCCGGTTAGGACATGCTAATTTTCAATATCTTTGTTTACTTTTTCCAGAATTAATAAAAGCCTGTAAGACTCATAAATTTCAATGTGTGGTATGTGAACTTTCTAAGCATACTCGTTCGTCTTATATTCCTCGTATGTCTCGTGCACCTTGTGCTTTTGATATTATACATTCAGATGTTTGGGGACCTTCCCCTGTTACTGCTTTATATGGGTATCGGTATTATGTTACGTTTATTGATGATTATTCACGGTGCACATGGGTTTATTTACTTAAAAAGAAATCAGAAGTTTGTCCATTATTCATTCAATTTTTACAAATGGTTAAAACTCAGTATCAAACTGTTGTTCGCGCCCTTCGATCTGACAATGGCCGTGAATATGTTTCTAATGACTTCTGTTCTGAACTTAATCAAAAAGGTATCCTCCAACAACTCACTTGTACTTATACCCCGGAACAGAATGGTGTGGCAGAACGAAAAAATCGTCACATTATGTCTGTTGTTCGATGTCTTCTTCGTGGTATGGAGGTACCTAAATATTTGTGGCACTTAGCTGTTTTAACTGCTATATATCTTATTAACCGTACCCCGAGTCGTGTTTTAGATGGGAAAGCACCTCTCCATGTTCTTCAACCAAATTGTACACTCTTTCATGTTTTACCTCGTGTATTTGGTTGCACTTGTTTTGTTCAAAATCGCAGCCCTCTTCGTACTAAGCTTGATGATAAAGCTATACGTTGTGTTTTTCTTGGTTACTCTTCTCTCTCTAAAGGATATAGGTGCTATGATCCTGTTGGTCGTCGTTTCTATAATTCTATGGATGTTACTTTTCTCGAAGATGTTCCTTACTTTGCAGGCCCAAATAACTCCTCTGCTTCTGCTCCTCCAGAGCCTCTCATTGTGCCCGACGAGTTACCTCGTCCGATTGCTGTCTTTGATTCCTCTTCTTCTGAGGTAACCCTACCACCTGTAATTACATCTTCTCCAGAATTCCATTACTCCCGGTGTCCGCGGAATTATGCTCATGCTCCAACACCGAATTCTTCTCCGGATCCAGGCCCTGCTTCTCCTGTCCCGGTAAGACGTTCTACTCGGATTTCTCGCCCGGTAAATCGGTATGGTCATGCTTGCTCCACTCATCATCCTATTTCACAGTATATCTCTTATTCAGCCCTCTCACAACCCTATCAAGCTTTCCTTGGACAGGTTGATTCAGTTTCCATTCCTCGGTCTGTATCTGAGGCTCTCTAAAATCCACATTGGGTCCAAGCCATGCAAGCAGAAATGGATGCCCTCCAGCATAATCATACTTGGGATCTTGTTTCTCTTCCTCCCGGGGAGAAGACAGTTGGTTGCAAATGGGTTTTTACAGTCAAGTACCTTCCAGATGGTTCTATCGATCGTTATAAGGCTCGTCTCGTTGCTAAAGGCTTTACTCAGATTCCGGGCAAAGACTTCAGTGCTACCTTTGCTCCTGTGGCGAAGCTTAATACTGTTCGCCTTATTGTTTCTTTAGCTGCCTCTCAGTCTTGGCCTCTTCATCAACTTGACGTTAAAAATGCATTTCTGAATGGCGATTTGCAGGAAATTATTTATATGGATCCTCCTCCGGGTTTTCGGGCTGAGGAGGAGTATTCTGGGAAAGTCTGTCGGCTGCGCAAATCACTTTATGGATTGAAACAATCCCCTCGGGCATGGTTCAGTCGCTTTAGTGATGTTATTCTTTCTATTGGGTTCACTAGATGTCATTCTGATCACACCTGTTTTGTTCGACGAAGTCCTGCTGGTCGCTGTATTATCCTATCCGTTTATGTTGATGATATTATTATTACGGGTAATGATACTACAGGGATTACAAAGGTAAAAGAGAAACTTGGAACAGCGTTTGATGTCAAGGACTTGGGTCCTCTCCGATACTTCCTTGGTATTGAGATTGCTCGATCTCGTCATGGGATCTCAATGAATCAGAGGAAATATGTCTTGGATCTTCTTAGCGATACAGGCATGATGGGTTGTCGTCCTGCTTCTACACCTATGGATCCAAATATCAAAATATCATCTGAGTCAGGAGAATTGTTATCTGATCCAGCTTCGTATCAGCGGTTGGTTGGTCGTCTTATTTATCTGACCAATACTAGACCTGACCTTGCTTTTGCTGTAAGCGTAGTTAGCCAGTTTATGCATGCTCCGCGTAATTCTCATATGGATGCTGTTTATCATATTCTTCGTTACCTAAAAACTTGCCCAGGACTGGGTCTCTTCTTTGCTGCAGGAGCACAATCTGGGGTCACATGTTATACAGATGCTGACTATGCTGGGTCCAAGAGTGATAGGCGTTCAACATCAGGTTTTTGCACATTTTATGGTAAACACCTTATCTCTTGGAAAAGCAAGAAACAAGCTGTTGTTTCAAGATCATCAGCTGAAGCTGAATATCGTGCTATGGCACAAGGCACCTGTGAGCTACTGTGGCTTCGATCAATTTTACAAGAATTGGGGTTTTCAGTGTCTGAGCCCTCTACATTGTTTTGCGATAATAAGTCTGCTATAATGCTTGCGTCTGACTCCGTTCTGCACGAGCGTACCAAGCATATTGAGGTTGATATCCATTTTATCCGGGAGAAAGTTCGTTCTGGTATTATTTCTCCGCACTTCGTTCCCTCTTCAGATCAGACTGCTGATGTATTTACAAAGTCCGTTGGGCCCTCACTATTGAAGTCGTCTATTGTCAAGCTGGGACTTGTGAATGCCTTCGCTCCAGCTTGAGGGGGAGTGTTGGAATATTCGGGTTTTATTCCCCGTGATTTATGGATCACGTTAGTTTAGGAATAGATTGATTTGTATTGATTTGTTCCTATCAGTTATTTCCTTTTTAGTTTCTTCTCATAGTTGTATATATTCTCTGTACATTGACATTGAATAATAAGAAAGATTGATTTCTTCTAAAGGGAACAATGAAAGTAGGCTGCTCTGCTTGTTGGTCTATCTCCCCCTGAAGAGGAGAAAGAGAGGACTGAAAGTAGGAAAGTGTTTCATCAAAAGTGACATCCATAGATACATACCACCGACGAGTAGGAGGATGATAACACTTGTACCCTTTCTGAGTTGGAGAATAACCAACAAAGACACATTTGATAGAACGAGGATCTAACTTCCGACGAGAAGGAGAATGATTGTGGACAAAACACACACAACCAAACACTTTAGGAGGAATGGGAAAAATGGAGGATGACTTAGTAAGAAGCTCAATTGGAGATTTCTTACCAAGGACACGAGAAGGAAGACGGTTGATAAGATAGGATGCAGTTAGGACTGCTTCCCCCCAGTAAGACTTGGGAAGATGCATAGAGAAGAGCATAGACCTGGCTGATTCTAACAAATGACGGTTTTTTCTCTCTGCAACACCATTCTGCTGGGGGGTGTTAGTGCAAGAAGTTTGATGGATCATTCCATGTTCAGAAAAATAGTGAGTGAGACCACCAAAGATGTATTCCCCCCCTTTGTCAGACCGAACAACCTTGACAACTGTGCTAAACTGTGTGCATATCATTTTGTGAAAGGATTTAAAGATGGAAAAAACATCATTCTTATCCTTCATCAAATAAACCCAAGTAGTGCGAGTACAGTCATCAATAAAGGTAACAAACCACTTATAGCCATTTAGAGTGATAATAGGAGAAGGACCCCAAACATCAGTGTGAATAATAGCAAATGGAACAGTACTTTTATTAAAACTAGAATTATAAGTTGCACGATGATGTTTTCCCAACTCACAAGCCTCACAAGAAATGTTGGAAACACTTTTATTACTGACAAGAGAAGGAAATAAAAAACGTAGTAAATAAAACGAAGGGTGGCCTAATCTCTGATGCCATATCCAAGCTTCCCTAGGAATAGTCTCTCTCTGTATATGATGAGCTGCTTGTGGTAAGTTTCCCTGTGTGGCTGCCTCTGGCAGCAGAAAATATAGGCCATTCTCCTCTCTACCACTGCCAATCACCTTCTTCGTGGAGAGATCCTGAAAGACACAATGAGATGGGAAGAAAGTAACACTACAGTTAAGATCATGAGTAATCCTAGCAATGGATAAAAGATTAGTAGAGAAATTAGGAACATGAAGTACTGAAGATAAAGGTAATGAATTAGAAATTTTAACGACACCTTTACCAGAGATGGATGAAAGAGAACCATCTGCAGTTTTAACTTTCTCTTTACCAGAACTTGGGGTATAAGAAGAGAATACAGAGGAAAGACCGGTCATGTGATCGGAAGCTCCGGAGTCAATAATCCATGGTTGACTAGAATCAGCATGTAAGGCATGTGAAAAATTAGCAAAAATACCTGACTGGGCAAAGGAAGTAGAGGCAGATGGAGTGTTCAACTGAGTCATAATAAGGCGGAGTGTTTCGATATCGGCACTACGGATGTTTCCCACTGCTGGAGAAGACGATGGATGAGCTGAGGCAAGAGTATCTTTCTCCTCAGACGGAGACAAGTCAGTAGTCAAATGAGCTCGTGGAGGACCACGACCACCATGACGGCCACCACCACGTCCCCTGGGAAAGGAAGGACGCCCATGAAGCTTCCAGCATGTCTCGCGAGTGTGTCCGAGACGATTGCAATGATCACACCAAGGTCTATTATTGTTGGTGTCACGTCCTATATACTGGGGTTCTCTCGGAGGAGTAAAGGCCTTGCCGCCCCGTTGATTAGAGGATACCAAGGCTGACCTATCTGTCGATGAAGAGGGCAACATAACAGAGCGGCGACTTTCTTCATCTTGCACTATAGAAAAAGCTTCTCGAAGAGATGGAAGGGGAACAATACCCAAAATACGGCCACGAACTGGATCAAACTCAGGCCTAAGACCGGCTAGAAACTTGAAGATTCTTTCCCCTTCAATGTATTTCTGAAAACCCGCAGCATCAGTTGGATTAGAGGGATGAAATGTGATTAAATGATCAAGTCGCTTCCAAAGAGAGCCTAGAGCGGTGAAATACTGGAGAGTAGTGCGATCCCCTTGAACTTCGTCCTGAATTGCTCTTCGAAGTTCATACACTTGGGCAACATTCCCTTGAAGGGAATATGTTTCAGCTAAAGTATCCCAAATATCTTTGGCCGTGCCCATAGATAAGAATGGATCTGCAAGTTCGGGTTCTATAGAATGAACTAGCCAACTCATAACAAGAGAATTATCACCTTCCCACTTGAGATATGTCGGATCATCACGAGTAGGGGCCTTGACTGAACCATCCACATAACCGAATTTATATCTACTTCGGAGCCATAAAGTTGCCGACTGGGACCATGAGAGGTAATTAGCACCATTGAACAACGCAGTGGTGATTTTGGAACCCGGATTCTCAGTAACGTACGATTGTCTTTCGTTACCCATAGAAGAACCTGAAGAGGCGGCAATAGATTTCTCGGATATCACATCATCTTTTGACATGATGAAGGATGCAGATGATCAAGGGATAGTGGTCAAGGGAAGCCTAAGATGATCCGATCTAATTAAACAACATAGATCCGCTTACGGATCGAAGACGAACAAACTAGGAGCAAATAATGTTCTCAAAAAATTATTGCGGCTAGGTGTGAATAGTGCTGCGTGAACAGTGCTGCGGTGAACAGTAACTCGATGAACAGTGCTGCGATGAACAGTAACCCGATGAACAGTGCTGCGATGAATAGTGCTGCGATGAACAGTGCGCGATGAACAGTGCTGCGATGAATAGTGCTGCGATGAACAGTAACTTCGCGATGAACAGTAACTTTGCGATGAAATTCTCGTTGGGTCGGCTAGGGTTAGGGTGGCGGTGGATGGTGGTGATGGTAGGCGGCTGGTGTTGGTGACAGAACCCTAATTTAGGGAGGCTCTGATACCATGTTGAATATCATTACACAATATTATTGAAAGCTTAATCTCACAACTGTGAGACCTCTTTATTTATAATAACAAGAGAACAAGTAATTACACACAAGTCCCTATACTAATCATAAAATAAATAAAACATTTATAACTAATGAAACTCAACATATACTTTGCTAAGCATAACCATTTTAGGGTGGAAGCGTATACCGACGCGGGTTGGGTTGGTTCGGTTACCGACAAGTAGAGGTGTCAAACGGGCCGGGCCGGGCTTAGGAAAGGAGGGGGTGTGTCCGCCCCGGACCGGTGGCCCGGGCCTAGCGGGCTTTCTTCAACTTTTGGCCTTGGACGTAGTGGGCTTCGGGCCGGGCCATGGACGGAAGAATGTGTGTCCACCCCGGCTCGGGTATGTGAACCGGGCCCAACGGGCCGGGCCTTGTGGCGGGCCGGGCCGGGCTTTTAGCCCGAAAAAAGCGGGCCGGGCCGGGCCAACCCGCCCCGATTGACACCTCTACCGACAGGAGATCTTCTTCAGGGTATTGAACATTCGTAGGGGAAAATCTGGTTACATGGAGAAGTAAGAAGCAAAATGTAGTAGCCAGGTCTAGTGCTGAAGCCAAGTTCAAGGCCCAAGGTAGTTGTGAGCTTCTGTGGATTAAGTCGCTGTTGAGAGATTTTAAGTTTAAACAGTTGGATTCTATGAAGCTATACTGTGATAATAAGTCTGCAATTAGTATAGCTCATAATCCTGTTCAGCATGATCGAACTAAGCACGTGGAGATTGATTGGGACTTCATTAAGGAGAATCTCAGTAGTGGTACTATTTGCATTCCCTTTGTGAAGACAAGTGATCAGGTTGAAGATGGTCTCACCAAAGGGATTGGGAGTCAACCGTTTCACTCCATTCTAGGCAAGCGGGCATGAGTGATGTATTTGTACCACCTTGAGGGGGAGTGTTGAGTTTATCAAATATAGTAATATTGTTATGTTTTGTTTTTCTATTAATGTTGGGGTCACTTTGTAATATGACTTTCTTTTGATTATGTTAATATAAAAAGGGTGTGACATATTGTCAACCCCAAGCTTCACCAAAATATAGTTTCAGCATTCTTTTGTATTCACTGGAAAGCCGTGGTATACTTAGGCTTTTGAAATTTAAGGCTTCACTAAGAATGGTTGAGCTGCAGGAAAGTTTCACTTAACGTTTTCTTTGGTTGCCGGCTTGCCGCCACTAAATTCAGTGTCATAATTTTCTGTAATATTCTAGATACGTAGCACCTCATAGCTCTTTCCATATGTAGTTGGGTGCTAGAAATTTTAATGGGGTTACTTTGTTTAGTAAGACCTTGTTTTTTCATTACGTTTAAACTCTATCTAAAGGCTTTGTTTGGTTTGCGAATTTAGAGAAGGAAAACGAAACCGAAAAGGAAAACTCTTTCCCTAGTGTTTTCCTCCATGCTTATTTAATGTAAGAAAATTAAAAAATTTTAATATACAATACAAATTCAGAAAAGAGGAAGGGAAATCACAATATTTTCCTCACCATTTTACTTATTAACCAAACACAGAAAAGTGTTATACTATGATTGCTGTTCTTTTCCTTCACTAAATCCATGAACCAATAGAGCATAATCTCTAGGAACTCCTGGTGTTTGGAAAAGGAAAAATGGGGAGTTTCGAGAAATTTGAATCTGTGAGAGCTTACACTAGTTTGAGTTTCCTCCTTACCTTAGTAATAGGCTTATTGAAACGACAGTTTAGCCTCGTGCCTTGCCTGTTGAGCATCCATGGATTTGAATGGGATCATTCACAGTTTGTAAAGCAATTTAATATAGAAACAGATCAACTCGAGTTTGTTCATTTTTTCTTTTTCAAAAATGAAAAAAGTGTACCATGTTTCTTCACACATTGTCGGTCTTCGTTTTTTAGATAGTATAATTGATGTGTTTAAGCATTACTTCTAGGCTAGATGGACCAAGAGCAACACCACTTCATTGCATGGTGCATTCTTTGAATCCTAAGTAAGAAATTAAATCTTATGTTTTAAGATTTTTTGGTTACTCTTTTAGATTTATAAGAATCATGGAATAATGTTCCTTTAGTAGGTACTATAGTCGTGAATGGCTTGAAGGTGCTCCAAATCTTGTTGCTCCACATAATGCTCCGGAGATTGCAAAAGAGAAAAAGGAAAGCATACAAAGATTCTTTCCAAACGCGGAGGAGCGTCGGTTGGTAAACGTTGAATTCGGTAAATTCGCAAATGAAATGGATGGGTTTGCCGAACCTGATTCGACGAGAGATAGAGGAATCATCGAACCAAAGTTATGGTAGGTTGTGCATGGAGATGAAGCACCTACCCTTCAACGTCTAGCGTTGAAGTTACTTGGACAACCTTGCTCATCTTCTTGGTCTGAAAGGAATTGGAGCACTTATTTCTTTATAAATTCGGTGAAAAGGAACAAAATGACTCCGCAACGTGCTGACGATTTGGTATTTGTGCATAACAATCTTCGACTTCTATCTAGGAGAAGTTCAGACTACCATGAAGGAGAGAACAAGATGTGGGATGTAGTTAGTGATGCCTTTGACTCCCTTGATGGTGTCGGAATACTTGAAATTGCGGACCTCTAGTTTGATGAACCGGGCTTAGAGGCAGGATTGTTTGTGGATGAAGATGATGACGAGGATGTTGTTTAATTAGAAAGACTAATCACTAATGTCAATGACTCAATGTGTTTTTGTTTTGACTTGACTTATGTGGTTTAGATTGCAAGAGTGCAAGACTAATATTAATGTGTTTTTGGATATTTTACCTTATATACTATAGTTCTATGGATTATGTAATGTGTAAATTGTTTTGACTTATGTGGTTTAATTTGCAAGAGTGCAAGACTAATATGTAATCTATATGTAATCTATATGGATTTGTAATCTATATGTTTTTGTTTAATCGTATGCTTTTTAGAATACATAATTATATTTTACATAACATTCAAATTAATATAAATAAATAAATAAATAAGGCTGGCGATAAAGACACCTTCATTTTTAATTAGGGCACCTAAATTTAAGTTTAAAAAATCAGTTTTTTACCTTTTACTTTAATTAGTAAGGCACCTCACTTATTTTACTATATATTATAGGCTTAACTACATTTTACACCCTCTTAGTTTGCCCTTTATGTCAATTTGGTCTATGTAGTTTAGAAAGTGTCATTTTAGTCCCTGTAGTTTCATAAGTGTCATTTTAGTCCCTCAAACACTTTTTGTGACAAATTTTTTTACTTTCAGTGACAATTATTTATCACTAAAGGACTTATTGGACTTATTTGACACACTTATGAACCTACAGGGACTAAAGTGACACTTAATTTCTAAATTGCAGCGACCAAACTACAGGGACAAGCACAACACACATATTTAGGAATTATATATTTTCATAAATATTATAAAATTAAAAGATATTCAAAGAATAATAATAATAAATTTGATACTTGTAACAGTGTTACTTGCAATTATAGAGTTTATAATAGCTGAACTTACTAGTAATCCTTCTTTTAGTTCAAGACTCTCTGCAATTTCTATGGCTTCGTCACTTGATATCTGGATATCATAAAACCATTAGATTATACAATAGGAAAAACGATGTGGCTGCTAAATTAAGTATAAATCTGGAATAAATATGACCCATGCCAAACACACACACACACACACACACACACACACACACACACACACACGCACGCAAACGTAATTTCACCATAAAGTGTAATAAATTGATGATGCAATGAATCAATCTCGAAACCTGATATGGGCAAATTCATATTATTATATAAATTATGCTTAGGAGGATCATGTGACACCTATCGAGAAGAGAGAAGAAGTCAAATCGAAGAAGACGCTGAATATATATTAAGAGTTAATAGAGAAAAAAAATCAGAAATAGCCAAGGATTTGAATTTTTAACTTAAATTTAGGTGCCCTAATTAAAAAATGAAGGTGCAGACATGCCATAAAATTCTCTAGCATCATTGTTAGACCATTTTGACCATCTGAGTGGATCTACTGCAACTCTGTTTTTTCTTCTTCTTAGTTGAGTTACATTAATGGTGCCTTATAACCTATGTAGCATGGATACAGATACGGACACGTGACATGGATACGATACGACATGGAGACGGCGATACGGCAATTTCCAAAAATGTAGGATACGGATATGGATACGGCTAGGATACATCGAATTTAAAAAAAAAATATTTCAAATACATTTTAAATAAAAACAAAAAAAGAAAAAAGAGTATTGACCATCAACATTACATATTCATCCATTGCAACTAGCAACTTAGTAATATTATTTTAGCATTACAACAAACAAAAGAAAAGATATAAACAATGTGAAACTCTAGTTTGAAAAACCCCAACATATAATATAAAAAGTCACAGCCATGTCCATCCATGTCCCTCGTGTATTCTCGCGTGTCCTAAATTAGAATTTAAATAATAAACAGCAGACACAGATTTGGGCATGTCGGAGAGGTATCCAGGCGTGTTCCACGTGTCTATGTTCCTCGTGTGTCCGATACGTGTACGGCATCCAAAATGAAGTGTCCGTGCTACCTAGCTTATAACTAGTCTCTTTCTGTTACTTTGTTTTGGCATCTTGTGCTACTTTGTATTTGTTACTTTGTTTTGGCATCTCACCTTATTTTGTATTTCCACTATTAAATGTTTCATGTTATGATTATTGCATCTTTTCTTTATTAGGTACATCAATTTGTAACACGGAGATTAGAGCAATTTTTGGTATGTATAATTCCCACTTTACGAATGGTTTGCAGTAACTATACATTTTTAAACAGCCCCTGTTTGCTATAATAACACTGAAACTCTGTTGTCACCGGAGAGTATTAAAATAGGTAAGATAACTAAGGGGTCTTGAATACAGAGAGTCAATGTTTGTGTTTAGTCGAAAATGGTGAAACTATCTCCTAAAATGGGGGGAAGAACATAAAGTATGTCCCTTGTTGGATGCTTTAGGTTTCTCTTGAGAAACTCATACGTGGTCATTGTTTTTGTTGCAGACATGGATATTGAAGCCAACCTTTCCTCTTTAGCAAGCACAAAATCCACCTTCATTCATCAAATTCTTCATGCATTACTGAACGCTAAAAGTAGTTCATTCAAAGCATTCTCTTTAAACAATTCAATCCAATTTTTGTGTAACCGATGGAATCCAAATATTCGAACCAATTATATGAGAAAAGGAAAACTAAATATATAATAAAAGTACCCATAAAGCTAACCAACAATAAGTTACCAGAATAGTCCTCCAGTTATGTGATGAAAAATGAATGATCATTAAAGATAATCGACGAAATGACATTTGTTCAACTCTTTTGGTGACAGGTTGATAAGGGAATAAAACCAGAAGTGGTTCGTTCTATTCTCAGAGAGCGCGCAAACTGGCCTTGTCTAGCAGCAAGGTCAGCATATAAAGTAAGTGAAATCTTTGTAAAATATCTCATTGCTATCATGTGTAAAGTATCTATGTAGTTGATGCTGCCTTCAATTTGCCCATTAATTCATCAATATCAAAACTATCTTAAAAGTGAATTTTCTGTGTGAGTCTATGTAGTGTTCTCTTTTTTCATAGAGATCCTTTGTAAAATATCTAATTGCTATCATGTAATTATCTTAAAAGTAAGTGAAATCTTTGTAAAATATCTAATTGCTATCATGTGTAAAGTATCTATGTAGTTGATGCCGCCTTCAATTTGCCCATTAATTCATCAATATCAAAACTATCTTAAAAGTGAATTTTCTGTGTGATTCTATGTAGTGTTCTCTTTTTTCATAGAGATCCATAAGTATTTCACGTAACCAGGTTCAGTTAGGATAAACAAAAGTTTCGTAATTTAACGCAGTTGAGTTGGACTTTAAAGTCTTATACTTGGTCTTTTTCTTGCCTATTCAGTTGAGTAATTTGCAAAGGGGCCCTTTCTCAATTTGTTACAACAATTTCTTTGAGTGGAATGTGTGACAATGGAAGTAAGTAGGAGTGAATAATAAATTAGAATCCTAGAGAAAATCTTTTGATCTGATAAGGTTTAAGATAAGTAGGTCAAAACCTAATATTTAGAATGTAAATTTAGTGAAGCCTAGGAGCATAAAAGATGGTGTGCAAAAGATTAGGGTCAAGAGATGCCAAAAGTCATTATCAAGTTTAATTATTCATGGCAACGAATTTGAGATTGTGTAATTTATGGGATTGAAGTCAGATGGGTCAAGTGGAGGATCTTATGGGGTATTGTGTGATCGTTGTCCAAGGAGCAGGGATACAGATACGGGGAAACAGACACAATACGATTTAATACTAGGACGCAAAATTCCTAATACAAAGCGATATCATGAACGGAGTGATTATGTATTTAAATATCAATGGCCATGTGAGATAAGAAAAGTCTTGGAATCAATAGTAAAAGGGTAAATATCATTGACCTCCCCTGAGGTATGACATAATATCAGAGACCTCCCCTGGGTTTTGAATAATATCATTAACCTCCCTTATTTTCAAAATCTTGTATCACTGACCTCCCCTCCATTAACTTCCGTTAACTTTCGTTGCTAAATCTGAGTGTTGTTTGGCAAACAAGCTTCTGCTTGTGCGTTTGGCGTTCTATTGCTATGTCACAAACAAACAGGGTCCTTACTTTTGTTTTATTTAGTTTAATAAATAGAGTAATGCTATGCTTCCCAATTTTTTTTTCCCAAAATGATGTGGCAGTGGGGTCATTTCCCAAAAGTGCATCCCAAAATATTTTTTGATATACATTTAATTGTTTGAAATTCTGTAAAATATTATGTCCATATTCCAGTATTAATCCTAGATTTATTTAAATGCCAATAAGCATTTTAATTAAATAAGTAAAACTAATTGACTAAAAATGTACGCACATTACTTAACAACTAAGGGTGTGTTTGATAACCCAATTAAGCGGTGAAAATGAAAATTTTCAGCACTTAATTTTTTTCAGTGCATTTGATAATGTACCACTTAATTGAAAAAGCAGCCAAAAACCCACTGAAAACGTTCACTAATGAAAATATTCACTGAATGCAATTTGTTTTAGTTCTTGAAACAATGTTTTCAGTATTGCAAATACAAATCACTTAAAATTTTCTATACTTAAATTCAGCACTTAATTTTCAGTACTTAATTTTCAGTTTTATCAAACACACCCTAAGTCTCAAATGCTTTCAAAGTATTTCCCAAATTTTGAATTCCAAATACTTCACAAATACATGTTGCAATGGGTTTACTAGATTTTTTTGATTGGAGGATGTTGAAGTGGTTCCATCAATATTGAAGGTGGTTATTTTTAATCAATTAGTTTTACTAATTTAATTAAAATACTTATTACGACACTTAAATAAATCGAGGAGTAATACTGGAAAATGGACATATTATTTTGCTATTTTACAGAATTTCAAACAATTAAATATATATCAAAAATTATTTTTGAAACAATTAAAACCAAAACATTAACGGAAGTTAACGGAAGTTAATGGAGGGGAGGTCAGTGATACAATATTTTGAAAATAAGGGAGGTTAATGATATTATTCAAAACCCAGGGGAGGCCTCTGATATTATGTCATACCTCAGGGGAGGTCAATGATATTTACCCATAGTAAAACTAAGGTGTCTATCTTAATTTTTAAAGGCGTTCCAGTTTGTTTTTAATTTTGAAGTCTTATGTTGATTTCATTACTCTTCTAAGTATTTTCCAAATGTAAAAGCCTTATTATGCTTCCCTTTATTTTTCAAAATTTTGATAAACATTACAATTCATGTTTCCATCATGTGTCTTACGCATGTCCAACCAACCAAAAATAAAAAATAAAAGATTGAAAAAGAAGGAACATAATTTTTTTAATGTCCGTCACATGTCAAGTAGTGTTCGATTTGTGTCGGTGTCCAACACCACGTGTTCGATACGGATATGTGACTCTTCAAGATGTTCGTGCTTCCTAGATTGTTGTGAATGTTGAGATGGATGTGTAGTTAAACACAAAAGGCTAGAATGACCGTCTTTTGATAGTTTGGATACGTACAAAGAAGGTATTGGATCACTTAGGAAGAGTGATAGTGTTCATATTGAGGGTAACACTAGAGGAAGGAGAAAACTAAAATTGACATGGGTAGACGTCATAATTAAAGTTAGGAAAGCCAATTTGAGAGATACTAAAGTTGTAGATAGAGAGAAATGGAAAACAGGATTCATATATCTGGCCCCTGATAGTATGGAACAATCTGGCCATTCATTTTGGATCATAAATTAAGTTGCATCTTACAAGTCCATTGTGTGTCTGTGAGGACACTCTAGTAAAGCTTCTCTTCTTTAAGTTGCATAGTAGTAAAATTTATCGTGTTGGTATGAGCTATTGTGTCTCAGATGGAAGCTTTGTCTAGAGGTGAGCTGCTTTCGAAGGTTGTTGAAGCTTATTCTCGTCCAACGAGAATTGTTCGTGGGAAGGATATACCCACTGATTTGGAGGTACCTTTACATTTTTCATAAAATGTAACTGTTGTTCTTTTGGTGTTTTATTTTAATATGTATTGTCTTGGCCTGAAGATTATATATCTTGGTTAATGTTCTTTGACGAAATTCACTATTGAATCTATCAGTATCCATCAATGTTCCCTGTTAGAGAGTTCATGCAAATTATCACGTAGATAAGAAGCTACCTTTGCCAAATTCAGCAAATATAACCTTATTTTTTTCAGTTGTTCTGTTGTATCCTGCTAAATGAAAAAATGTAACATTGATGACTTTGTTTAGTATTGAGATAATACAATTATCTTTTGTGAGTCAGAGGATACCCAATTCATATATCTGCAGTGTTTCAATTGTGGTTTGAGGCCATATCAAATCTGTGGATTAATGTTCTTTTTTTTGGGGGGTGGGGGGGGGGGGGGGGGGGCGCTGGGGTTAGGTTGGGGTGGTATAAGACTCTCCTGATTATTTACTATTTTTAGATGATGGAGAATTAGTGATATTTTTTTTTTCATGAATGGATCGTCTTTATCTCATTTTTTCCTTTTAACACCACATTAAATTAATCTTTTTAGGTTGACGAGACAGCATTTGAAACAGATGAAGAAAGAACATTATGGAGCACTTTCTTGTTATTAAGAAACAAAATTCATCCTGGTAATTCTATCTTTCTCTGTTTCATTACAGTTTAATCCTGCCACCAAGTTCCTGTATTGCAGGTCATGTTGACTTGTGATAATGTGGTAACATATTTGTTTCTCATTCTTCTATGTAGTGCTCTCTCCAGAACATTTACATATTTCGTCAGTTAATTGACTTTTTCGCCTTCCATAGGTATCGAGGTGGGTGATTTTGTTGAAACATCTTCACAACTAGTACAACCACTCGAGGATTTTTTTAACCATGTCTTTGTAATGGTGGTAAGTTCCTTTTCATTTTTGAAATATCGTAAATGGTGAGTAATTAGTGTTAGGGGTAGTCTAGTATTTTTGTTGTCTTGTTTAGCCCTGCTGTAAAAGGGTTGCTTATTATTATCTCTTTGGCTAATTTTATTGCGACATACTATTGCTATAATACTATTCTCTCTGGTCTTCCTTTCTTCTCTCTATTTGTTCGAAAGTTTTCAGGGTGAAGGCCTCTGACCCTCCAGCCTTAAATTATTCCCAAAAGATTTGGTTATTTTTTTCACTGATTTTGACCAAAAAAGAGGCCATCCTTCAATATCTAAAACAACACCGCTGTAAATATGTGAAAATTCAATATATTGAATGTGTTAAAAGGGTAAATATGTAAAAGTGTATTTATGTGGTTGTCCCACATCGGTTAGTGTGTAAGATATATAGGTTGGACTTAGCCTATTTAAAGGCTTGTACTCTTTATTTCTTGTTATGTTGAATATACAAAATATATTCCCATCCCATTTTCATGGTATCAGAGCCTCCCGAATCTGGGATTGCTCATTCTTCTTCTGCCTTCGTCGTGATCGAGAAGTTCAGTTAGCTAATCTCTCTTGAGATTTTTTTAATTTTTTATTATTTTATTTATGAAAAAAAAAAAAAAAAAAGAAATCGCAGATCAACCCCCCCCCCCCCCCCCCCCACCCAAACCCTAGCTGCAAGCCTAACCAGGCCACCTCACCACCTCCGGAAGTCCCCCTGCCATCGGCGAACCTCCAGCCACCCTCGCCGACCCCCAGCGAACCTCCGGCGTGTCTTCGGTACACCTATTTCCTTCAGATCTGCTGTGTTTCAGCCCAGTTTGACCATTTTCGGGTTTCAATCAGCCTTTTTCCTTCCGTTTTAATTCATATATTGTTCATCTTTGGTCCTTCCTTGATCATGGAGTCTAAATCTATCACCCAACTCACAAATCGTAAGTTGAATGACAACAACTTTCTTCAATGGACCAACGCTATTACTATGTCTCTTACTGACTTAGGCCATGATACCCATCTTACTGAGTCACCTCCCACCACTGATGACAAGGCTGTTCGGGAGTGGAAACGGTTGGATGCTTAACTTGTGACCCTTTTGTGGAACTCTATGGAGCCAGAGGTTGCTGATCTATGTAATCACTTGGCCTCTTGTAAAGCGATTTGGAACTATCTTCATCTTCTTTACTCCAGCAACTTAACCCGGATGTATGATTTGTCCTCTCAGTATTTCAAACTCGAGCAGAATGATTTGTCTGTTACGGATTATTTTGCTGCTATGAAGCGGATGCATGAAGAGTTAAATACTGTTATGCCCCTTACCACCAGTGTTCAGGAACAACTGAAGCAGAGGGAACAGATGTTGGTCATGAAGTTTCTTGCTGTTCTTAAACCTGAGTATGAGGCTATTGGGTCTCAAATTCTTGGTAGTGATGCTCTTCCTACTTTTGATGAGACATATCAGTGTGTTCTACAGAGCACCCCTCGGGACCCATCTCCCGCACCTTCGCTTGTTGATCGCTCCGCTCTTATTACTTAGACACCACCAGCTCCTGGTAGGGGTGGTGGCCATAATCGTGGAAGACGCGGAGGGGGATTTCGGGGTGGTCGTCCTGGCCGTGGTAGAGGCTAGACTCTTCAGTGCACTTATTGATTTCGGGATGGGCATAGCAGTGACACATGTTGGCAGCTCTATGGACGCCTCTCCCCCTTCCCCCCCCCCCCCCCCCAGGTTTCGAATGCCGCCATCTCTGATTCTGGGTACTTTCCTGCTACTGCTCCTATGGATACCGTTTCTGTTCCTCTCGAGGAATACTCTCAGTTACTTTTGTATCAGACAGCCCACCAGGCATCTACCTCCTCTGCTTCCTTAGCTCAGCATGGAGGTACACATACTGCTTGCATTGCTTCAAGTTCTTCCCCATGGGTAACTGATTCTGGCGCTAGTAATCATTTGACAGGTATATCTAGTCTTTTTACATATATCCGGCTATCATTGTCTCTTCCCCCAGTCACTTTAGCGGATGGGTCCTCAATTCCTGTTGAAGGAATCGGGACGGCTCAACACTCTTCATCTTTATCCTTGTCTTCTGTTTTGTTTATACCTTGTTCGTCTTTTTATTTATTGTCTGTTGGTCAGTTGACTAAGGATCTTAATTGTTGTGTATCTTTTCTCCTGATTTTGTTCTTATTCAGGATTTGAAGACTCAGAAGACAATTGGCGTCGGGCATGAGTCTAATGGTCTCTATTACTTTGATGGTGATCATGTCCCTGCTCCTTCACCAACAGCCTGTCCTGCTACCATTTCACCTCATCAGATCCACTGCCGCCTTGGTCATCCTTCATTAGCTAATTTGAAGCTTTTAGTTCCTAGTTTAAGTTCTTTACAGTCTTTAGAGTGCGAGTCGTGTCAGTTTGAGAAGCATCACAGTGTTCAATTTGCTCCCCGGGTCAATAAAAGAGCATCTAGTCCTTTTCAGTTAGTGCATTCTGATGTATGGGGTCCTCACCGTATAACCTCCACAAAGGTGTATGGTTTTTTGTTACGTTTGTGGATGATTATTCAAGAGTAACTTGGCTTTATTTAATGAAAAATTGTTCTGAGTTGTTTTCTATTTTTTGTGCTTTTTATGTTGAAATTGAAACTCAATTTGGTGTGCCCATTCGTGTTCTTCGGAGTGATAATGCCTAGGACTATTATTCTGACTCTTTCAGTACTTTTATGACACATTCTGGCATGATTCATCAATCTTCTTGTGTACACACACTGCAACAAAATGGTGTTGCTGAGAGAAAAAACAGGCACTTATTAGAAGTCACACGCACCCTGTTATTTGAAATGCGTGTTCCAAAATTTTTTTGGGGTGATGCTGTCCTCACTGCTTGTTATTTGATTAACCGTATGCTATCTTCTATTCTCAATGGCCGCACACCACACTCAAGCTTGTTCCCTATTGAGTCACCATTCTCGGTCGTTCCTCGTGGTTTTGGGTGTGTTTGCTTCGTTCATCAGTTGGCACCCGAAACTGACAAACTAGACCCACGAGCCATACGGTATATTTTCTTGGGATACTCTAGGACTCAGAAAGGGTACCGTTGTCATAGTCCTTCCATTCATCGATACTTTGTCTCTGTCGATGTCACATTCTTCAAGTCTAAACCCTTTTATTCAGAGTCTCACTCGGCTACTGATCTGGACTTTATGCTTCCCGTTCCTCTTCCTGCCTCCCCTATTCCAACTACTACACTGCCTACTCCTGATGCTTCCACCCGATTGTCTCGGCCTGATTTGCAAGTTTATACTCGTTGTCCACCTCCACAGAGTCCAGTGGACTCCGCTGCTCCGCCTCCGCCTACCGTTTCCTCAGATCCGCCATCTTCTCCAGAACTGACTGATTTAGACCTTCCCATTGCTCTAACAAAGGGTAAGCGTTTGTGCACTACTTCTCATCCTATTTCAAATTTTATATCTTATGATCATTTGTCTCCTATTTTTTATTCATTTGTTGCTTCCGTGTCTACCATATCTATTCCTAAGAATGTTGCAGAGGCACTTGCCCATTCTGATTGGAACCTAACTATGCTGGATGAGATGTGTGCCCTAAGGAAACTGGTACTTGGGACTTGGTTCCTCTCTCGCAAGGGAAATCTGTTGTTGGTTGGGTATATGGAGTTAAGGTTCATCTTGATGGCACTGTAGATCGGTTGAAGGCACGCCTTGTGGCCAAAGGCTACACTAAAGTTTATGGACTTGATTACTTAGAGACTTTTTCTCATGTGGCCAAGATTGCTTCTGTTCGCCTTTTCATCTCACTGGCCACTACTTATCACTGGCCCTTTCATCAGTTGGATGTTAAGAATGCGTTTCTAAATGGTACCCTTCTTTAGGAGGTTTACATGGAGCAACTACCTGACTTTTTGTTGCTTAGGGAGAGTCTAGCCTGGTTTGCAAATTATAAAAGTCTCTTTATGGTTTGAAGTAGTCTCCTCGTGCTTGGTTTAGCAAGTTCGGTGATGTAATTGCTGTGTTTGGTCTTTAGGGATGTGGTGTTGACCGTTCTGTTTTCTATAGACATATTGTAGCGGGGAAGATCCTATTAATTGTTTATGTTAATGATATCGTCATTACTGGAGATGACTCTAAGGGCAGTCCTGAGTTGAAATCTTTCTCAAATCAAGTTTCAGACCAAAGACTTGGGACAACTTAGATATTTCTTAGGCATTGAGGTGGCCAGGTCTAGTGAAGGGTCATAGGAAATATGTTCTTGATTTGCTGACAAAGACAGAAATGTTGGGATCAAAACCTTTGGATACTCCTATGGATCCCAATTCCAAATTAGTGCCAGATAAGGGGGAGCTACTTGATGATCCAGGACAATAAAGACGAATAGTTGGGAAACTTAATTACCTAACAGTCACAAGACCTGATGTTGCCTTCGCAGTTAGTTAAATTAGTCCGTTTATGGACTCCTCTCGAACTACACATTGGGATGCAGTGATTCGAATCTTGAGGTACCTCAAGGGGGCTCCGGGCCGTGGCTTATTGTATATAAGGATCATGGTCACATTCGAGTTGAGAGCTACAGAGATGCACATTGGGCCGGATCTACTACAGGATACTGTGTATTTGTCGGAGGAAATCTTGTATCATGGAAAAGCAAGAAACAAACTGTTGTTGCTAGATCTAGTACTGAGTCAGAATATAGGGCTATGGCACATACTACTTGTGAGTTCGTATGGATGAAGCATTTGATGGAGGAACTTGGGTTTACTCAGTCTGAGCCTATGAACTTATTTTGTGATAACCAGGCAGCCATTCATATTGCTTCTATTCTTGTGTTTCATGAGAGGACGAAACACATTGAAGTTGATTGTCATTTTGTTCATGAAAAGCTTCTACAGAAAGAGATTAATACAGTTCATGTTAAATCTGCAGACCAGTTAGCAGATTTGTTTACTAAAGCATTGGGTGAGACACATGTGAAATGTATTTGTAACAAGCTGAGTGCAAATGATATGTATGCTCCAGTTTGAGGGGGAGTATTAATGGGTAAATATGTAAAAGTGTATTTATGTGGTTGTCCCACATCGGTTAGTGTGTAAAATGTATAGGTGGGACTTAGCCTATTTAAAGGCTTGTACTCTTTATTTCTTGTTATGTTGAATGTACAAAATATATTCCCATCACATTTTTAGAATGAATTGAAAAGTGGAATACAAGGGCCTATATATAGGCTTAGAAGTGGCCGAGTGGTAAGCTTCTTGGGTGTACTATCCAAGAGGTTTAGTGTTCGAGTCATGGGGAGCGTGGCCAATGGAGTATTCACCCGGCGCCTCCAGGCCTCGGGGGATTAGTCAAGGTGCGCGCAAGCTGGCCCGGACACCCCCGATTACCAAAAAAAAAAAAAAAAAAATAAATATATATATATATATATATATAGGCTTAGAATTCCTAGACTAATATTCTAACTAAGTGATGTGGGACAATAATATGCAATAATACACACTATTGCAAGACTACTCTTTAACACTCCCCCTCAAGCTGGAGCATACATGTCATAAGTGTTTGAGTTCATTATTTAGTTTAGTGTTAAGTTTTTTATTTTTATTATTATGTTGGGATCCTCTTGTAATATTACTTTTCTCTGTTTAATGATTATATAAAGAGGGTGCAACACATTGTCAACCCTAAGCTTCCCAAAACTAATGTTTCAACATGGTATCAGAGCCAACCATGGTTCTACACCAAATTTGACCACCATACAAGCTGCGACAACCATCCAGCCACCTCCCTGACCTGCGCCGAACCCCAG
This sequence comes from Hydrangea macrophylla, assembly GCA_033977485.1. NCBI lineage: Eukaryota > Viridiplantae > Streptophyta > Magnoliopsida > Cornales > Hydrangeaceae > Hydrangea > Hydrangea macrophylla. The sequence goes on from CM066997.1 coordinate 55,620,387, forward strand.
CCCAACCATACACAGCCTTCGTCGACCACCAGTAATCCATCCTTGCTTGCGCTGAACCCCAGCTTGCCTCCCAGCCTGCGCTGCAAGCTATCCTTGCCCTCTAACCCTAGCCACAAGTCCCAGGGTCCCTCGCAAGCCCTCCTGGCCACCGTGGGTTGAGTCTTTTTCCCTCCATCTCCTTCCCAACCCTAACCAAGCCTCTAGGGGCAAACCTATCCAGCACAAGTCCAGTGTGCTGTTTTGATTGAAGTTTTTTCTATCTCCCACTTTTAGTTGGTGCCTTATGGCCCATTGATGCTTGGTTTCTAGAGTATAAGTGCCTCTTTCTCATCTTCTCCGTTTCCCAGTGATTGGTGTGGGTATTTTTTTTTTTTAATATTGGAACCATCTGATATCAATGGTCCTAAGAATCCAAAAACTTCTCCAAGTGATAGCCCTGTTATTGCTACATTGGACAATCCCAACCTATAGATTACAACCACTCTTTTCAATGGCCATAGTCTGTGGCTCTCTACTTGCGGTGTCGAGGGAAGATGGGTCATATTGATGGTCGTATTCAAGCACCTAAGACAACCGAGCCTACCTATGATAAATGGGAAATTGAGGATACCCTTATTATGTCTTGGTTGATTAACTCAATGATTTCAAAAATTGGTGAAGGCTACTATGGTATGAAGACTGCTAGAGATGTTTGGGAGTCAGTTGCTTCTACCTACTCGTGGAAAGGAAATTAAGTTCAGGAGTTTGAGCTGACACGCTCAATCGATCGTTCAGAGCAAGGGACTATGACTGTGACTCAATACTTCACCTTTTTGACCACCAGCTGGAACTGGGTAGATCACCTACAAGACTATCAACCCGTTTGTCCCACTGATTCTGCAGGCTAATCGGAAACTCCTAAAGAAGCAAAGAGTATTTAAGTTCCTCCAGGGACGTCATCCATATTATGACTCTGTCCGTGGTCGGGTTCTTGGGATGGATAATCTCCCACCCCTTCAGGAGGCTTTCGCTTATGTGCAAAATTAGGAGAGTCGCCGTTCTGCAATGCTTAATCTTGCCATCACTGATGCTTTAGTTTTTGCTCCACCATCTGAGGGCACCAAGCAAGTCCATGGTAAAGAGACATTGATTGAGTCTGGTACTTCGGACAAGGGCACACAGTTTTGTGACTACTGTTCTCGACCACATCATACTAGGGAGACCTGTTAGCAACTCCATGGTCGTCCTCCAGTTGTTCGTCGTTGTGGCCGTGGTCGTGGGGGTCATTCTGGGTACTCTGGAAGTCGTGGTGGTCAGGTCCGGGCTCATCATATCGCGGTCACAGATGCACCAGATGTTACCTCTGCTGAGCCTTCTACTATTGGACCGTTATCCACTACTGAGTTTGAGACGCTTAAAAATCTGATGGCTCATTGTGCTGGTGCCTCCTCTTCCTTTGCCCAATCAGGTAATTCAGTCACTTCAGCAAGAGCTTTCCTTTCTCATTCTTCGTTCGCTTGGATCATAGATTCCGGTGCTTCAGATCACATGTCTCGTTCTTCTAACTTGTTTTCTGATTATAAGCCCCATTTAGGTCAAGAAAAAGTTAAAATTGCCGATGGTACCTTCTCTTCAATTTTCGGGAAATGTTTAATTCATGTGACTCCTTTATCACTAACCTCTGTGTTGCATGTTCCTAGTTTTTCCCATAATCTCTTATCTTTGATTCGTATTACCCACGATTTAAACTGTTGTGTAACCTTTTTCCCGTCTCACTGTGTTTTTCAGGATCTTATCACGAAGAGGACGGTTGGTAGTGGAAGATAAGAGAACGGGCTTTACATTTTGAATGAAGGGGAGAAGCTAGCTCATTACATTGCTGTTTCTAGGAATAAAGCTAAAGACTTAGGACTTTTGGCATAGGAGATTAGGACATCCACCTGTCTATCTACTTAAACGTATGTTTCCTTCTTTTGTTTCCAATAATGATGTTCCTAGTTTTTCTTGTGAGCCTTGTGAGTTAGGAAAACATCATAGGGCTTCTTTTGCCCCTAGCCATAATAAAAGTGCTTTTCCATTTGATTTAATACATACTGATGTTTGGGGTCCTTCCCGTACTGTGTCTTTAAAGGATCACAAATGGTTTGTTTCGTTTATTAATGATTATTCTCGTACAACTTGGTTATATATGATGAAAGAAAAACGGGAAGTTTTCACGATTTTCAAACACTTTCACAAAATGGTAGGCACACAGTTTGGAGCTGCTATTAAGATCGTACGTTCTGATAATGGGGGTGAATATATCGATTCCGGTCTAGTTGACTATTTTTTTGCTCAGGGCATTATCCATCAGACGTCTTGCACTGACACCCCTCAACAGAATGGGGTAGCAGAACGTAAGAACCGTCATCTCCTTGATGTTGCTCGATCATTACTTTTTTCAGTAAATGCTCCTCAGTCTGATTGGGCTGAAGCAGTCTTAACAGCTGCTTACCTCATTAATCGTCTTCCCATGTTTTGGATAAAAAGTCACCGCTAGAAGTACTTTCTCCGTCATCTTCTCCTTTGTCCATTCGTCCTCGAGTGTTCGGCTGTATCTGCTATGTTCATAACCATTCTTCTACCCGTGGAAAATTGGATCCTCGTGCCATCAAATGTGTTTTCGACGGATATTCTCCTACTCAGAAGGGGTATAAATGCTATAATCCTCAGTCTCGAAAGTGGTTTGTGTCCATGGATGTCACGTTTCTCGAGTTTCAGTCTGATTTTCTTGATTCCCACCTACCTCTTCAAGGGAAACAGAGGTATGTTGAAGAGGTATCTGAGGGTCAGGGCTCTTTTGTGTTACCTACGATGATTGAAGTGGAAAACGAGAAAGGGGGTGAGAAGGAGGCAATGATGGAGAAAAGTGTTGAGAAAGAGCCGGAGAAGAATGAAAAGGGGAGAGAGTTGCTAGTTTATTTTAGAGGGACGTGGAGTAAGAGAGAGGGACAAAAGAGGCTACGTCTCCTCCACAACCACTGCCATTGTCTCTAAGTGATAATGATTCTAGCGACTCTGATTCAGGTAATTCAAGTGATTCTATTACTACTATTAATTCGATTTCTGAAATTCCTAATCTTGAATCTGATGATTTAGATGTTCCTATTGCAGTTCGTAAAGGTTTTAGGTCTTGTACTCAACATCCTATATCGAACTTTGTGTCTTATTCCCGCTTGTCTCCTTCCTGTAGAGTCTTTCTTTCCAAAGTTTCTTCTGTATGTGTACCTCGCCATTTTCAGGAAGCTTTTGCTGACCCCAAGTGGAAACAGGCCATGATTGAAGAGATGAAAGCTCTTCATAAGAGTGGAACTTGGGAACTGACAATGTTGCCCAAGGGAAAAAGGGCTGTGGGGTTCCAGTGGGTGTACACAGTGAAGCACAGAGCTGATGGTTCTATTGAGCGTTATAAAGCTCGGTTGGTGGGCTTCACTCAAACCTATGGTGTGGACTATGAGGAGACCTTCACACCAGTTGCAAAGATGAACTCAGTCAGAATTCTTCTGTCCCTTGCTGCAAATCTAGATTTGTCGCTTCACCAATTTGATGTGAAGAATGTTAGTTTACTTATATTATTAATTTAGTTTTTTACTTTATTCTCCTTACTCTTATGTATTAGTCATAGGGGTACTATTGTAATATTTTCTTATTTCTCATCATATAATAAACAATAGGAGACATCATTTTAGTCTCCTAAGCTTGCCCTAATCTAAATCTTCAAAGAATGCGTTTTTACACGGTGATTTGGAAGAAGAAGAGTACATGGATGTGCCTCCAAGTTTTGAGGACTCGAAGAGTGAAGGAAAGGTGTGGAGACTTAGGAAGTCGTTATATGGTCTAAAGCAATCCCCAAGAGCGTGGTTTAAGAGGTTTTCACAAGCTATGCTTCGATATGGCCTTAAACAGAGTCACGCCGATCACACTTTGTTCATAAAACACTCGTTGCAAGGTAAGACTACAACTCTTATAGTGTACGTTGATGATATTGTCCTTATAGGTGATGACTTGGAGTAATGGGAAAGTTAAAAAATTACTTGGCAACAGAATTTGAAATCAAAGACTTGGGAACATTGAGATTTTTCCTCGGCATTGAGCTTGCTCGATCTAAAGATGAGATCTTTATTTTCCAAAGGAAGTATGTTCTTGACTTACTTAAAGGGACGAGAATGCTTGGAAGCAAAGCGTGTGATACACTGATAGAATCTAATTAGAAGCTTAGTGAGGATAGTAGTGGAGCTATGGTAGACAGGGGGAGATATCCGAGACTCGTTGGTAAACTCATTTACTTATCTCATACTCGCCCATATATTGCGTATGCTGTTGGCGTTGTTAGCCAATTTATGCATTCTCCACTAGAGTCGCATCAGGATGCTGTTTTTTGGATTCTTTGGTACTTAAAGTTCGCTCCCGGGAAAGGATTATACTTTGCTAAGCATAATCATCTTAGGGTCGAAGCTTATACTGACGCTGATTCGGATGGTTCAGTTACAGATAGGAGGTTCACTTCGGGGAATTGTACGTTCGTAGGGGGAAATCTGGTTACCTGGAGAAGTAAGAAGCAAAATGTAGTAGCCAGGTCTAGTGCTGAAGCTGAGTTCAGGGCGATGGCCTAAGGTATCTGTGAGCTCCTGTGGATAAAGTCGCTGTTGAGAGATTTGAATTTTGAACAGTTGGATTCTATGAAGTTATACTGTGATAATAAGTCTGCAATTAGTATAGCTCATAATCCTGTTTAGCATGACCGAACTAAGTACGTGGAGATTGATCGTCACTTCATTAAGGAGAATCTCAGTAGTGGTACTATTTGTATTCCCTTTGTGAAGACTGGTGATCATGTTGCAGATGTTCTCACCAAGGGGATTGGGAGTCGATCGTTTCACTTCATTCTAGGCAAGTTGGGTATGAGAGATATTTTTGTACTAGCTTGAGGGGGAGTGTTGAATTCATTATTTAGTTTAGTGTTAAGTATTTTTTATTTTTATTTTTATTATTATGTTGGGGTCCTCTTGTAATATTACTTTTCTCTGTTTAATGATAATATAAAGAGGGTGTGACACATTGTCAACCCTAAGTTCCCAAAACTAATGTTCCAACAATAAGCACCAAGCTTGTTACAAATATATTTCACTCGAATCCCTCCTAATGCTCTAGTAAACAAGTCGGCTAACTGATCTGCAGACTTCACATGCACTGTATGAATAGCATTTTGCAAAAGCTTCTCTTGAACAAAGTGACAATCGACTTCAATGTGCTTTGCCCTTTCATGAAACACAAGATTAGAGACGACATGAACTGCAGCTTGATTATCACAAAGTAAACTCATTTGAATAGTCTTAAGTAAACCCAAGTTCCTCTGCATCAGTATTGTTCAAAGAGAGAGAATAGAGAAAGGGAAGGCTTAACCTAATTAGGTTAGCCAACACATATATATATATATATATATTAATCAAAAAACAATTATAAAAATACCTTTAAACCACTAATACTAACACTTATATTCTACCACTCCCCCTCAAGCTGGAGCATAGATATCTATCATGTCCAGCTGGTTACAAAGATCATAGAACGGTCCTCTATTTAGTGTCTTGGTAAGAATGTCTCCTAGTTGATCACTAGACCTAACAAAAGAAGTAACAGTTTGCTTTCTCATAACCATATCTCTGATAAAATGACAATCAACTTCAATATGTTTGGTCCTCTCATGAAACACTGGATTACTTGCAATGTACATAGCTGCCTGATAATCACAATACATCGTCATAGGTTTATTACTTGCAAATCCCATCTCTTGTAGAATAGTCTTCACCCATAACAACTCACACGCAGTATGAGTCATAGCTCTGTACTCAGCCTCTGCACTTCACCTTGCAACTACATTTTGCTTTTTGCTCTTCCAACTGACTAGATTCCCACCAACAAACACGCAAAATCCAGATAGTAAACGTCTATCAAAACTATCTCCCGCCAACTGATCTGTGAAACCAACTATCTTCAAGTTATTTGAAGGCTTCAACACTAAGCCTTTACCAGGAGCACCTTTCAAATACCTCAATATATGACACACTGCCTCCCAATGTGATAACTTGGGACTCTGCATAAACTGACTTACAACTCCAACAGAGAAGGTGATATCTGGTCGAGTCACGGTTAAATAAATCAACTTACCCACAAGTCTTTTATACCGTCCAACATCATTGAAGTCTTCTCCATTAGCTTTACTAAACTGTATATTTGAATCCATTGGAGTGTCAACAGGTTTTGAACCCATCAATCCTGTTTCATCTAGAAGGTCAAGAACATACTTTCTTGGGGATAAGAAAATCCCTTCCTTAAACCCTGCTACCTCAATACCCAAAAAATAACGTAGTAGCCCAAAATCCTTCATATGAAAATGCTTACTTAAATAAGACTTCAATAACTGTAGAACTTCACTGTCATTGCCAGTAATCACTATATCGTCCACCTAATTTACTAGAACAATCGTACCTTTCTCATAAACTGCCACCCGAATAGGCTTCTCTGCGCCGCACACCACCACTACCACCACCATCACAGCCGCAGCACTATTGACGTAGTTATTGTCCACGCGAGCACTGTTCACATAGTTATTGTTCACCGAAGGCACTGTTCATCGAACATTGTTCACCGCAGGCACTGTTCATGCATTAACTATTCATCGAGCACTGTTCATGATCTGGTTTCTTCACTTTCTTGAACTCCAACTATCCAAGGGAGCATATTCACATACATCGGAAGTCGATTAGGCAATTTTGATTGGTGGTTTTTTCGATCGTGTTGTCTTGGTCCCTTTATGGACCTTATTGGTTAGTTCTGTTTGAGTTTATTGGTGTTGATATTGCTTCTTGTTTGTTGTTAGTATATTTCCTTTGTTATTGGGTATAAGACTCCTACTGTTTTTGGTTGATATGGCTGACAAGAAAGGTTCTATTTCTTCGTCCGATGTTGTGAGTATGCAAATTATCAGTACTAAGTTGAATGGGTCCTATTACTTGTTGTGGGCTCAAGCTATGAAAGTTGCCTTAGGAAGAAGTTGAAATATATTGAGTCTGTTGTTCCTGCTAAGGATAGTAAGGATTATGAAGATTGGGTGTCTGAGAATTATGTGGTGATGTCCTGGTTGTGGAATAGTATGGAACCTACTGTGTGTTCGAGTGTCATGTTCTTGTCCTAAGCCAAAGAGATTTGGGAGTCTGTTCATGAGACGTTTTCCATGGAAACGAATGTTTCTAGCGTTTGTGAGGTATCAAAATTTGTTTCTGCTTCAGCAAGGTGATAAGCCGATTAGTGAATGCTACAGTACATTTAAAGGACTCATGGATGAGTTGAATCAGTATCATCCTACCATTAATGATGTTGACGTTATCAAGAAGCAACGAGAGGAATTTTATGTCTTCAAGTTCTTATCTGGGTTATATTCGAATCTTCAGTCTGTTAAGTCACATTTTGGCCGGTGATGGTAGTATTCCATCCTTGAGCAATGTGTATTCTAGTGTGCTCCGCGTTACTACATAGTCTTCCTCCTCCGCCTCTTTTCCCTGTTGGGAAAGAAAATTCTGCACTTGTTACATCTAGGGGATATAAAGGGGCCTTTCGTGGTCGTGGCAATTTTCCTAGTAATAATTGCGGTTGGTGGTCGTGGCTTTGGCAATTCCCTTCCTATGTTTAATGGTAATCGAGGAAGAGGAGGTCCTCCGGGACGTGGTCGTGGTCGTGGTTTTGGTTGAGGCCGTGGTTCTCTTTATTGCTCCCATTGTGGGGGTGACAATCATACTGTGGATATGTGTTATGATCTCTATGGTAAGTCGTGGGAGACCTCGCCTAATTCCAGCCTTGTTCTCTTCTGACAATTCTTCTGGGTCTCAACAGGAAGTTCGTGCTCCTACTCCACCTGCTGTGACATCTTCAAATGAGTCTATCACTCTTTCTCGAGAGGAATACAATGCCTTAGTCCAACAACAGCAGCATCTATCCTTGCCTAATACTGCTGGTTTTGCACAATCAGGTAACATTGCATGTTTTTCTTCATCTGCTCCTTCACCATGGGTCATCGACTCAGGAGCTTCGGCACATATGACTGGTGAGTCCAATGTATATATATAATCGCTTAGTCCACCCACACAACCCTCTGTTGTTTTAGCTGATGGACGATCTTGTCTTATTATTGGTCCTGGTCTTGTTTCTCCTACCTCATCTCTTTCATTGTCATCTTTAAATTATATTCCTCAATTTCCCTTTAGTCTCCTATCGGTCAGTCAACTTACTAAATCTCTAAACTGCTCTGATACCATGTTCTAAGAGAGAATTGAGAGAAAGAGAAGGCTTAACCTAATTAGGTTAGCCAACACATATATATATATATATATATATATTAATCAAAAAATAATTACAAATACCCTTAAACCACTAATACTAATACTTATATTCTAACAAGTATAACCTTCAACTCGTAGATGACCTTGGTCTTTGTATAACAAACCACGTCATGGAGCACCTTTGAGATATCTTAAAATGTGTATCACTGCATCCCAATGGTCGAGGACAATCCATAAATTGGCTAATCACACTCACAACGAATGCAATATCGGATCTAGTTACTATTTGGTAATTAAGCTTCCCTACAAGACGTCTGTACTGTCCTAGGTCATTAATGAGCTCTCCCTGATCTGGTAACAACTTAGTATTAGGATCCATAGGAGAATCCAAGGGCTTGGACCCTAACATACCTGTTTCAAAGAGGAGATCAAGAACATACTTTCTTTAAGAGAGGCAAATCCCTTCACTAGATCTAGCCACTTCAATGCCCCAGAAAGTATCTAACTTGTCCCAAGTCTTTAGTTTGGAACTGCTTTTGCAAGAAGGACTTCAACTCTTGAATTCCCTTGGAGTTATCTCCAGTTATAACAATATCATCAACAAAAACAAGAAGTAGGATTTTACCTGCTGAAGAGTGCTTATAAAAGACAAAGTGATCAACACCACATCACGGAGACCAAATTCAGCAACAACTTCACTAAATCTTCTAAACCAAGCACGAGGGTTTCAGGCCATATAGGGATTTCTTCAACCGACAAACCATACTAGACTCCCTTTGAGCAACAAACCCAAGTGGTTGCTCCATGTATACTTCCTCTGAAGAGTGTCATTCAGAAAGGCATTTTTTTAACATCCATTTGATGTAACGGCCAATGATAAGTAGCAGCAAGTAGGCCTGTCAATTGGGCCAGGCAAGCCCGAAGTCCGCATGTTCGACCTGCCTAGTTTCGGGCTGAGCTTCAAATGAGAATGGGCCGAGTCGAGCTCGGGCCAGATTTCAAGCTCGTTTTAGTGTTTGAGCCGAGCTTGGGATACAAGGTGACCAGCCCGTTATAGGCCCAGTCCGAACTGAGCATGTGTAGTAGTCTAATTTTATTAGATAATAGATACATACCTTGCCTATGCATGTAAAGCATGTTATATAATCTATTAGGGTTACAAACTTACATAAGATAGATCACAAACTGCTTTCATTATTTGGTCCTTTGTTTACTTTTCTTTTTTCCTTCTTTTTTAATGGTTATTTCTCAATTAAAGTGGCAAACCTCACCAGTTTAACATGCTAGCTTGATCAGTGAGTAAACAATGTGTTGAGAGTTATTTTTATTTTATCTTTATATGAGCTACTTGTAATTATTTTTCTTTTTTAATATAATAATAGAGAGAATGATTATTCTCTCTAAGCCTGAAAAACTCTGATTCAACATGGTATCAGAGGCCCCTAATCAGGGTTAACATCCACCACCAATAAACCACCATTGCCGACCACATCATCCACCATCGTCGACCACATACTCCATCATCAGCCCTTTCTGACATAAACCCAGCCCCATCTGACCCTTTTCCACCCAAACCCAGCCACGCCGTAGCCCTGGACCCCACCTAAGACCCTCGCCCACCCACCTAACCTTCGCAAGCCCTAGCCCAGCACTTGTAGCACCATATCCAGGCCTCCCTGCCCCAGCCGCAAACCACCAAGCCCCAAACAAACATGCCGACAACCATTCTGGCTTGAATCTTCCTTTTTTCTTTCGATTTTCACCGTCTTTTCATCTTGGGTCAGATTGGACCCTTCCCAGTGGTGCTGATCTGTGCACACTCCTTCGTCGATTCCGTATCTTTCAATCCGTGTTCGCACCCATGGCCTATTCATGATTGAACAATTGCACCTCACAGGTGCATGTGACGACTAGGTTTACCTTCTTTACCGTGTGTAATCGTTCTAACCAATAGTTTTCTCCAACATGTCGAAAGAAGATTTGGAGGCCGAAAAGTTCCCCGCCACTATTGGTGTGATAAGTTCTCCTATCGGTAATGGGAGGCATTCCCTTATTACAGAGAACCCAGGGTCAAAAATCACCACGGTTCTATTCAATGGTGAAAATTACCTCTCTTGGTCTCAGCTTGCAACTTTTTGGCTCCGCAGTAGAGCAAAGTTTGGCTATGTTGATGGCACACTCAAGTTACCTAGTCGTGAAGATCTCACTTATGCTAAGTGGGAGACATATAATTATCTTGTTATGAGTTGGCTTGTTCAGTCTATGGAGATGGAGATGGAAACTGCCTTAGATATCTGGGATACCCTTGCCCAGACTTATGCTCGAAAAGGGATCGTGGCTCAGGTTTACGAGCTTCGCAGAAGTATTGAGGCTAAAGTTCAAGGTAAGCGCACTATTCTTCAATATTATACCTCCCTCTCCATGATGTGGAAACCTCTCGATCACTTGAATAATCATCGCCCAGTTTGTCCTATGGATGCAGCTAGCTTTAAAGAATATATTGAGAGTGAAAGGATCTTCAAGTTCTTGGATGGGCTCAATTCTAAGTTTGATCACGTAAGGAGCAGGGTACTTGGGATGGAGCCTTTGCCTTCTCTTCGGGAAGCATTTGCTTGTGTTCAGAATGAGGAGAGTCGTAGGGTAGCTATGCTTTCACCTATCTCTACTGATAGGTCTGCTTTGGTCTCCTCCAATCAGCTAGGGGGCAAAGGTTTTTACCCTCCCAAGAACCAGACAGATGAGGTCACCAAGGACAAGAGCAAGCAGTTTTGTGACTACTGTAAGTCTGTAATCGACCATATCATACCCGACAGACATGCTGACAACTACATGGTCGTCCTCCCTTGCCGAAGGGAAGAGAGGGTGGATGAGCTGGGGGTCGAGGTAGTGGAAGGGGGACTGGACATAGGGCTGCCCACTTGTCTATTGCACCTGATTCTTGCCCTCTAGAGGACACGTCATCCCCTACCCCTGCTAGGAGTATAAGTAGTACTGATATGGAGACACTGAGGCGCATTATGCTACAATTGGACACTCCCACGTGCTCTTCTACTTCTTTTGTTCACGCAGGTAATGTTGCTAACTTCTCTAGTGCTTTAAATGTTCATTCTCAACAACCATAGATTATAGACTCTGGGGCTTCTGATTATATGACTGGTCAGTCCACTATTTTCTCCACTTATAACCCTTGCTCAGGTAAAGATGAAGTGAGAACAACCGATGGTAATCTTTGTTCAATTTCTGGTAAAGGCGTTATTCATGCTTCTAATACACTACCTTTTTCTTCGGCCCTTCATGTTCTTAGTTTCTCGACTAATCTTTTTTAAATTAGTCGAATAACTCGTGATCTTAACTATTGTGTAACTTTCTTTCCATCTTATTGTGTTTTTTAGGACCTCTCCGCAAAGAAGATGATTGGCAATCGTAGGGAAGCCAATGGACTCTATTTTCTGATGCCCAGTGAAGCTGAGGGTGGAAGTGTGACCCGGAGTGCTTATAATACTTTGTGGGAGACTATTTCTAAAGAGGCGTGGCTGTGGCACCAGAGACTAGGACATCCATCATTTTTTCTTCTTAGTCATTTGTTTCCTTCGTTAATAAACAATACGAATCTTATGATGTTTTATGTGAGGTATTTGAACTTGGCAAGCATCATCGTGCCATTTTAATTTAAGTTTGAATAAAAGTACAATTCCTTTTCATGTTGTTCATACTGATGTGTGGGGTCCCTCTCATATATCTTCTGTGAATGGTTACAAGTAGTTTATTACATTTAGTGATGATTTCTCTAGTACTATTTGGGTGTATTTGATGAAGGATAGGAGTGAAGTGTTTTCGATTTTTAAAACATTCCACAAAGTGGTTTGCACTTAATTTAGTATGGTTGTCAAAATTGTCCGTTCGGACAAAGGGTGGGTGTGTGTGTGTGTGTGGGGGGGGGGGGGGGGGGGGGGGGGGTGGGCGGGGGGGTTTGTTTATGGTGGTCTTAAAACCTATTTTTGTGATCATGGTATGATTTATCAAACTTCATGTACTAATACTCCTCATCAATAGATTGCCTACTCGTATTTTTGGTAAGAAATCTCCCATTGAAGTTCTTCTTAAACCGTCATCTATATTTGCTATCTGCTTAGAGTTTTTGGGTGTGTCTGCTTTGTTCACAATCACTCCCCATCTCGAAAAAAAAATTGAACCCTCGTGCTCTTAGATGTGTTTTTCTTGGTTATTCACCCACACAGAAGGGATACAAGTGTTATCATCCCCCTTCTCGTAAGTGGTATGTCTGATGTTACTTTCCATGAGGCACACTCCTACTTTCAGTCTCCACAGTCTGTATATCATCTCTTCAGAGGGAGAAAGAGAGTAAGGAAGAGGTGCCTGTTTCCATTATGTGCAATGATGAGGGAATCGAGGACAAGAAAGATGAGGGAGTAGAAAAGAAAAAGATGAGGGAGAAGGGGAGCCCAAGAACAGAAAAAGTGAGGCAGAAAATGTAGAGAAGAGTGCGAGAGAAAGAGAGCATCTAATAACGGGAGGAATGAGAGAGTTACTGACATACTCGAACAACAAGGAGAGGAAAAGGTTTGGGGCATCAGAAGAAATGGAAGCTATTCCTTTCCCTCCACTACAGCCATTCACTTCTAGTGATGATGGTCCAGGTATGTCAAATTCTCCACCTCAAATTCCTGAAGTCCCTGATCCTAGTGATGATTTAGACATTCCTATTGCTCATTGGAAGGGCACTAGAGCATGTACTAAACATCCTTTGCCTAATTTTGTGTCCTATTCTCGTTTGTCTCCATCCTATAGAACTTTTGTGTCCAAGCGTTCCAAATTCCTATTCCTAACCATGTCTAGGAAGCTCTTTCTAATCCTAAGTGGAAGTCCGCCATGGTTGAAGAGATGAAAGCACTATAAAAAAAATGGCACTTGGGAATTAGCAGAGTTACCTCGAGGGAAGAAGACAGTAGGATGCAAGTGGGAGTTCACTGTGAAACACAAAGCAGATGGAACTGTTAGGAGATCAAAGCCAGGTTAGTGGCTAAGAGGTTCACTCGGATCTATGGGGTTGGCTATTAGGAGACCTTTGCTCCAGTAGCCAAGGTGAACTCTGTTAGAATTTTATTGTCCCTTGCAGCAAACTTGGAGTGGCTGTTACGTCAGTTCGATGTTAAAAATGCGTTTTTACATGGTGACTAAGAGGAAGAAGTGTATATGGATGTTCTTCCAGAGGTTTTAAGGATATCCATACAAATGTCGCCTAAAGAAGTCACTATATGGGCTCAAGCAATCACCTAGAGCATGGTTCGATAGATTCTCACAAGTCATGGTCAGGTATGGATTCAAACAATGTTAAGGAGATCAACACTTTTCATTAAACATTCGTTAGGAGGTAAGTTGACTGCCTTGATTATCTATGTGGATGATAGAAGTTGCTCGATTTGGGGTATACTCTAATTCTGATGAAGCTGGCTAAAAGATTAAGAGTAGTAGGGTTAGGACTGGTCTCAACGATAGCACCGAAGCGGGTCGGGCCAGGATTGCTATTCCGAGCATACTGTTTCTTCAATTCAGGATGGAGTTGGAAATAGAAATCTTTGGTATGACCAACAACATTACAATGCTTACAGATCGGAGGTTTCCGACCATTGGGACGAGGCCCGGTGTGAACAACAAAGGCCATCTAATCAGGAAAAGAAGGAATATAAAAAACCGGAGTATTAGAAGCCTGAATCAATTGTCGTTGACGCTCATCACCATCAACAATAGCAAATGCCTCGAAGAGTGAAGGCATAGGAGATGTGTTCAAAATCTGTGTACGAAGAGATTCGAACTCAGATTTTAAACCCATCAGGAACTGGGAAGTGTGCAGACAGTCAAGGATCTGGACAATTATAGTAGCGGCTTCTGCAAGAATATTACCAAGGGGCTCATACTGAGCCAACTCCTCCCAATTAGCCTGGAGATAACCAAAGTAATCAGAGACACTCAGTCGGAGAGAATCCTGAGAAACTTCGTGATGAAGTCGATAAATCTGGGATTCATTGCGCTTATGCGCATTCATTTGGGTCAAAGCATTCCACAAACCATGAACAGAAGTGTGATACATAAACATGTGATAAATACAATGCTCCATAGAATTAAACAACTAACCCAAGATAGTACAGTTGTCCATATTCAACTGATCAAAGGTAGAATCGGTAGAAGCAGGCTTAGGTGTAGTGCCAAGAAGCCAATTGGATTTGCCTTTGGCAAGGCACCATGGAAGAGTCGAAGGGAATGAGACCATGCAACAAAATTGTGTCCATCGAAGGGAACAGTAGTAACCCTTTGCGCAGGAGAATGTGGAGTTAGAGACAGAGGGACATCTGGACGCGATTGTGAACCAGTAGAAGGTTGCTCAATATCCTTATCCTTGGTCATTGTTACAGAATTTAATAACCAAATGAAACGAACAGGCGCAGGAGGATATAAAGACTGTCGGCAGAAATAGGGGCTACCTAGACACACGGGTAGTCCAAGACAAGGGAAAGAGAGCACGAAAAAGGCTTTAGATCATCACAAGACCCACAAACGGGGCAAGGCTCAGTGCTGCTTACGGGCTGCGCAAGGGTTAGCCGAAGCTAACCAAAAAGGGCCGAATGGGGTGTGGGTCTCAGCCAAGGGTAGTGAGGTACCTGGTGGGGCTGGGTTGCTATGGCGAGGGGTTTGGAGGGGCTGGGTGGTTACAGCAACGGACTGGATGGTGGCTAGGAAGTGGTCGGCTGAGAAGAAGAAATAGAGGCTAGGGTTTGCCTCTAATACCAAGAAGAAAGAGATGGAGGATTTTCTGTGTATTATTTCTCAATAATGTTACACTATATATACAATAGGTAGAGAAAAGAAAAAGGAAAGAAAGAAAAAATACGGATAAGATCAAAACAATCTAATCATAAAACTACGTGATCCATAAATCACGGAGACATTAATTCTAAATATTCCAACATGCCTTTTCACATGCAAGAAGAGGTCGTGCGTGAAGGAGAATGTTAGAGCTTTTAATAATCCGCAAAGGATTTAGTAATCCCTACGTTGAAATTGCACGTTCAGACAAAATTGTTAATAAGTGTATATAAAGCAGTTATAAATTAGTTAATGGACATATATATATATATATATATGAATATATATGTACAGTCAGGCTCTAATGCGCACTGGGTTTTTTAGGGGCGGCCCGCTGTTTTTTTAGGCTAAAAATTCCAGTGTGCAAATCTAGTGTGAAGGATTTAGTATCCCTACGTTGAAATTGCACGTCTACACGTCCAGACAAAATTGTTAATAAGTGTATATAAAGCAATTATAAATTAGTTAATGGACATATATATATATATATGAATATATATGTACAGTCAGGCTCTAATGCGCACTGGGTTTTTTAGGGGTGGCCCGCTGTTTTTTTAGGCTAAAAATTCCAGTGTGCAAATCTAGTGCGGGGTGGCCCGCTGTTTTTTTAGGCTAAAAATTCCAGTGTGCAAATCTAGTGCGGGGTGGCCTGCTGTTTTTTTAGGCTAAAAATTCCAGTGTGCAAATCTAGTGCACATACCCAGTGCGCTTTAGAGCCTAACTGTATATGTGTAATAGTGTTATGCTTCCTAAATTTGAATCCTAAATTTGGTTCTCAAATGGCTTAATAGATGTGGTACAACAGACAAAGCATTTGGAAACCTAAGAGTAATTCTTGGGACACAACTTTCATACAACTTTCATACAACCTTCTTAAAAGATGTGTCTATCTCTCTCTTGTGATGTCACTGGACTCCACAGTGACATAAGAGATAGATAGACGCATCTTTTAGGAGATTGTGTGAAAGTTGTGTCCCAAGAATTACCTGGGAACTTAATTGTAGATTCAAATTGGGAAGCATAATATTACTCTAAATGTATATATGCATGTGATTATGTATGTATGTTAACTCAAAATTTTCTGTGTCAATTTTTATGTGCAGGAAGAAGAAAAAGTCAAAAAGAATAGGCTTGCATTACTAGCGAAAATTGCATACCTTCCCAAAGGGATAGCAGACCTCTCAGTTTTGCCTGGGTTTTGAGTTTTGGCATCCTCTCCATTTATAGGTTGAGGACTCGGTCATTGTTTTACACACGAAAAACAAGAATGGAGGAAATGATAGTAAAATTGAACTAAGTGATCTTTCTTTTGTCCTTCAACTGTTGTGCAAAAGAACGTTTTTATTTCTTTGGCTTGTACCAAATCTTCTGTGACAATTGTTGTGAATAAAATTTTGTAAGTGAATGATTCTAATGAATCCGCTGTTTTTGTTTATGTATTCCTAATTTATCCACTAGGATACTCTGTTTGTTCTTTGCGCCTGTGTCCTTGGGATATTTAATTACAACTGGTTGCATTTGTTAGTGATATGTCCTAAAATTCAACTGTTGAAAAAGTTTATGCCAGTGGTTTCTCAATTTTCAAACACGGCTCTTCTGTTGTCTCTCGAACGGCTCCTCTTACCTCTGTAAATCTTCTTGGATCTTGTTTTCTCTCTCTCTCTCTCTCTCTCTCTCTCTCTCTCTCTCTCTCTCTCTCTCTCTCTCTCTCTTTCTCTGTGTGTGTGTGTGTGTGTGTGTGTTTAGGCCGAAGCAAGATCCAATACATCAACGGTGAAGCAACTTCAGCTATAATTACAATTTCCAGGTCTAGAAAGGTAAAGATTTGGTACTTCTCTTCATTTTTTTTGGAAAGGATCTCTTCCATTCTCATAAAAATCAATACATCATCATGTATATAAAAACACACGCACATGCACATGCACACGCGCACGCGCACACACACACATATATACTGATTTCTGGAAAAAGTATTTTCATAAATATATAATTTTTTTGAAAAAGGGTTTATACAAATATGGATTCAGGACCATATCACTTACCTCCCTTGAGGTTTGACCCGATCACACCCACCACCCCTCACGTTTTGCATATCACACTAACCTCCCTTAGATTTTGTTGATGGAGTTAACAGACATTGCAAAGTTACCATTTGGACCCTTAGCAAAATGACGTCGTTATGGCAATCCTCTTTTCAGATATTCACTATGCTGGTTATCTCCAGTGCCACCACCAGTCGCCAAGCAAATTGTCCACAGCCATTGCCACACCTCACCGTAAATTGCAACAAAACTCTTAAAAATCCTACACCAAAGCTATCTCTCTGCACATATACGCGAGCACACACACGCACACACGTATATATATATATATATACACACACGCCCATATATAAAAATGATTTTGTTGACGGAGTTAACAGACATTGCAAAGTTACCATTTTGACCCTTAGCAAAATGACGTCATTTTGGCATTCCTCTTTTCAGATATTCACTATGCTGATTATCTCTAGTGCCACCACCGGTCGCCAAGCATATTATCCACGGCCATTGCCACACCTCACCGTAAATTGCAACAAAACCCTTAAAAATCCTATGCCAAAACTATTTCTCTGCATATATATACCCCCCCCCCCCCCCCCCCCCCAGATGATATTTACCCTGTAGATTCTCTAGAGAATGTTTTCTCAGAAATTTAAATGAAAACTGCCAACTACGCCTCTAGTCAAGTCTTTGTCAATGGTGCATACACCTCTCTCTTTCTCTCTCCAAATGACTTTTGCCAACTATGCCTCTAGTCAAGTCTTTGTTAATGGCCAAGTGCTATACGCACTCAGTTTCCTCTTGACATCTAAAACCTGGTGTACCCATTTCTCTCACTACATTCGCCCTGGCCCAAGAAGATTATTCTACTAAGAGTATCTCTAATGCAAGATGTCATTTTGCCCATGCTAAATATATATTTTGGAATTGCTACATAGCGTAAATACTATATCTTGACATTTCTACTCCAATGCTACATTCTAAAATAAATGCTATATTTTGTGATTCATTGGCTATTATTGTAGTACTTTAAGTTATGTGTTTTGGACACCTTTCTATTGTAATGAATGCAAAAGTTCAATTATAGCATTAATCTAAAAGAAAACCTCTCTAATGCACCTTCTATTACTCTTCTCAAATTATAGAAATGCTATTTTTTGAGAGGAGGAATAGGAGTGCATTGGAGAGGTATTTTTGAGCATCCATACTATAATTTGACTATAGCATGAGAAATGGAATGTGTTCACTGCTAGCTTTATTTTGTGTGCTTGGGCGTGCCATAATCCACCAGGATTCAGTGTGTGGTTGTGAACTTGTAATTCTTGAAGTGGCTAGTGGAATTAACTTTGAATCAAGCGATTGTGTACAATAACAAGAATTAAACTTATTAAAGGTCCTCAAACAGTACTGAATCATACAAGTTTGATAAATGCCAAGATCATGTAAGAAATACCCCAAATGTTGCATCGAACTTCATTTCCATTGATGTAGTAGAATTACAGATATTTGAGAAATTAAAAGGTACAAGAACTAAGAGATGAACTGTAAAATCTAAACTATTGGATGCTTTTGGAATGCTGGATTCGAGTTGAGTTTTGCGAGAGAGATTTCTGAGATCCCAACCCTTGTACTTATAGCCCGGGTTTCCTGTTCAACTACTCAGTATGTACTTTCAAAAATTTCAGCCACAAAGCCCACGTTTGATTCCACATGTCCAACACTTAATCGTCTTCCATTGGTCATATTTGTCCAATTTAAATCTTCTCGAATGGACGAATAAGTGTTCCTTGCTAACTACATCTGGAATTATCACTCCAAGACCAACTGATCGGACACATCCTTCCTGATTAGGCTTGGATTGACACTGGGTACCTTTACATTGGTCTGATAGACTGATTTCATTTCCTAACTTTGACATTGATGATATCGGTTCAGGTTCTAGACCTGGGCTAATCTTGAGTCTTGTTAGGCCCAGCCCCAGCCTAAACCCTCTTGGTTCAGGGTCAAACTCCATCCAACCTTTGCCTAACTTATCTCAATGACCCAATGGGCCGAACTGATTTTGAGTGTTAACATTTGCCACCTAAAATGTCATAACAAGTTAAAAGCTGACTTGATGTGACATTTTGAAAATAAAAAATGCCATGTGTCATTCGGGGAAAGGTTTGCCTCAAGTGCCCATTGTTCTTCTTGAAAATCGAAGAGGCACCTCCCATTTATAAAGGAGGGAACGCACGTTTCATCCTTTACGCTTTCTAGTTCTCTTTCTTGCTCAAAACCAGACTCTTCTCTCTCTAAACCTCTGCTTCATCCCCTTTACCACAACATCCATGGCTTCCAAGAAGAAATCTGCAACATCCTCCCATGAACTTCCCATTGAGGTTATTTACCATTTTCCGAAAAAAAGAACTTCCCATTGAGGAAGCTAGTACACAAGCCCCTGCACCCAAGTGAGAGATTACTTGCGGGCTCATAGTGCAGAATGCTTTGCTGAATCTTTTGTTCCTCTTTCTTCCTTAGAATCATTGAATTATATGGGGTTGGGACCAGCTTTTCTTAAACCACCCCCTTTATCTTTTCAAGCATTCTATCCTCCCCTTTCTTTCGAAACTCTGAAATACCAGGGAGAAATTAACCTTTCCAAAGTTTGTTCTTCAAATACCATTTGGAGTTGGTCCTCTCCTTTATCCGTCTGGATTGAATGGGTTTCTAGGGTTCACGTTGCCAAGTCCGATAGGTGGGTCAAAAATGGCATTGACATGCCATTCTTCTTTCTCAGTCCGAATTCATTCTAGATCATTCTCTTCTTTACTCAGCTTTAATGTTATGGGTTCCTTCTTACAATTCTTTCCTTTTCAAGGTCGGTCCCATGGGACCGATTATTAGAGACATTAGTTTCCTACTAGGGTTCCATCCTCACAGGGAGGAAATTGGCCCTGATTCTGAAACTCCTGAGGTCACTTTTGGGTATCCTATGGTTGAAAGGAGCTCCAAGGGTAAAACTAAATATCTCGTTGCCTATCGGTCTTTCTTGTAGTACTGTATAGGTGAGAAGGACAGTGAAATGACTGACTTTGAACACATAGCCTTCCTCATCTATTGGTTAAACAAATTTATTTTTTGCTCAGCCTCCTTAGCCATTACTAAGGAATACACCACCCTGGTGATTGCCTTATCCATGGGGAAACCCATTAGCATTGCCCCTCTAGTTTGGTCCCATTTGGTTCATGGGGTACATGATTATGTGGTGTCTGACTTCACCAAGACCACCAGTGGTCCTTTATGGCTGCTTGAATGTTGGCTGATGAGCTACATTCCTGAGCTCGAGCCATCAATTGATCTCGAGGCACCTTTCTCAATTTTTGCTAAAAGATTTGCTGAACTCACTCCTCAAGCCCATTCTTTCAATAAATGCTTTACTTTCTTCAATGACCGATGTACCACATGGTCTTCGTTTTAATTTCTTCCTTTCTCTCTCAGTCCATAGGACTATCCTCCATTTATTCGAGTGCTAACCAATCCAACCAATATTGGTCCTGGTACCCAATCTCAATGCAATGAGAAGAGAAGCTCTAACTTCTTTCTGGCTTTCTAAATGCTTTATTGGTTTTGATTTATTATGGATAAATTTAAGGCTGTAAGAGTCTTAATATAATTGATAATTCCAAAATCATTCATGATACATCTCTTACTCATCTGACCACTATCATTGGTGATCTAACTACCAAAACTCCTGTACTTCCAATCTGTAAGGAACTTTATGCTACTAAAGCTTCCCCATCCTTCAATGCTATTATAAGTTCATTGAAGGGAGGTGAATCTACTGTTGCTATTATTAAGGATGGTGATCATAGTGTGGAGAATGCAGAGCTGGTTGGTGAGTCTATTCACAAGCTAAATGTTGACTCTACTGATTGGCCCGTAATTAGCCCAAACCATGATGATGAAGATGATGAAGATGTGCTGATAGATCACCCTCTTAAAGTTGGCTATGAAGCTTCTATCAGAATCAATTCCAAGCTTGAGGAGGAAAATACAGAGCTAAGGAATCAATTGGAACTGCTTAAGGAGGATCTAAAAATGGAAAAGTTTTCCCCTTTGCATACCTCTAGTGGAAAACATTCAAGTATTGGTAGAACACCATTTCGGTCCGATGATAAAAGAGGTGGGAAAGGGAACTATAGATGGGGGAATCATTGGAGGGATTCCCAATTCGAATTAGTTGACATATATCCCAATCCTATCCAATAATCTAAACCATCTTCTTCTCCAGTCTTTGTTCCTCATTAGGTTATGGGGTGTACTTCAGTTGCTTATGAGAAGAATGGCCTCTCGATCATTACCCTAGATCTCTCTGGTAATTCTGGTAACAAGGTAATTGGGGAAGACTGTCTATAAGTGTCACGTCCCAGAACGGCAAAAATAGAGAAAAATAAATTCCTTTTTGGGTCCAAAGACAGCGACTGGTGAAGTCACATGATTGTCCACACTACGCAGCACTAAGCAACAGAAAGGAATAAAGACCACGAGAATATAATCTAGGTTCTGGATAACAATGTTACTTAAAGTTAAAAGAAAGTTACTATCTATTACAATCAGAGTCTCGAATCAAATAGTACATAATAAATTACAAACGTCAAGGAAATATATGCCTGATTACAAAAAGGTCTGAAAAGAAAAAGGATAATTAAACTACTATCTAGCCTAATCTTTAGTTGGCATAGAGGTAGTCCTCGGTGCAATAGTCCTCTTCTGTTTGACCTCCGTCCGGATAATCCTCCACTGGAACATCGTTACTGGCGTAGTAGTCCTTGCCTATAGATCCTTCACCTGTATAGTCATAACTAGGGTGTGCTGGAATGTAGAAATGTCCAGCGGCTTACCGCCATCAGCTTAATAAAAGCTGAGTGAATTCGATACTAACAGGGTATCAACTATTGAAGTTATTATGAGTTATTAAATTTCATTAAGGGTACCTTCTCTTTAATCAAACCGAATATCCGATTACTAACGTCTTACTAAATTAAAAGCGACAACACATTCTGATAGAAGAACAGACACGACAGTCGTTCACTTCTATAGATACACCATTGTTTCGTCCACTACTTTTAAGAACATTTGTATAGTCCACCGTATGTCATGGACACCACGTCAGTCCATCCCTTGCTTTTAAGAACATATGGCCAGTTCACTGAACTACAGGGATATAATGCTTTAAGCAACATTACATCATTCTAATGCCACGACTTAGTGATGTCTACCACAGATCACGGTCCACCGCAAAGTCATAGACACCTTCATCTGTCTACCGCTTTTAAGAACATATTATTAGATCATCTGGCTATATTAGGCCCACTGGTTTGGTTCACCACAAGTCATAGACACCTGCGTCTATCTACTGATTTTAAGAACATATGATGGACCAAGGCTAGCCCACGCAAGATTCCCGAATCTTAACAAACCTACTTAAGTTCAACTCTAACATCGATACATGGAAATCCCATGTGGCCTGACTACATTGAATGAAACGAATGAAAACTCCAAAGGATTCACAACTATTACATTATTTAACATTACAACATCATCCGTTAATCTTATAGTCACTACAATCCTACGTCGCATTATCTCATTATTACGTCTGTATGGCATGCATTGATTACTGAACAGTTAAATAAACAACTAAATTGTTCTAAAATAAACTAAATAGGAATATCAACATTCTGAAACTGCCAATCGATTGGGATATTGGTCCAATCGATTGGTATATAAACAATAATAATCAATTAGGAAAAAGTCCAATTAATTGGATCACAATCCATACCAATCGATTACTAACTTTGGCAATCAATAATGGCAATCAATTGTATAAAATGGCAATCGATTGGATTATAAAGATGACAATCAATTGGGAAAAGTCCCAATCGATTGGGACTTCGTCTTCTTCATAGTAAAGACAATCCAGTAACAAAAATACGGGAAAACATAATACATGCTTTTTTTCTTCATCTAAACAAGTCCTAACATCAATATTAGGCTAGCAAGTGAGTTTATAACTCACCTTAGGTGACTCTAGGGTGTTTGGATGGTGATTGGGAAAGCTTGGGCTCTCCAATGGAGGTTCCCTCTCTCTCTCTCTCTCTCTCTCTCTCTCTCTCTCTCTCTCTCTCTTTCTTCTCTGTCTGTCTCTTCTCTCTTCTTCTTTTTCTTTCTTCTTTATCTCTTTCTCCTAGTCTTTTTTCTTCTCTTCTTCCGTTCAATCCATGGATGTGTGTGTGTGTATGGATGTTTATATATGTATATATATGAGTGTATATATATAAACACACACAAGACACACACACACACTCTCTCTCTCCCACACTCTTTGTTTTCTTAAAAAATGCCCAAAATGGGCTAATATATATAGGAGAGTAAGTGTTCACGTGGCCAAATCCCAGCCAAAGTAAGAGAATCTGTCAACTGCTGCCAATCGATTGGTATGAGTGGCAATCGATTGGGGTTAGGTATTAAGTGATCCAATTGATTGGTATATAATGCCAATCAATTGGCATTCAAGATAAGGCAATCAATTGGGAAACTAGTCCAATCGATTAGGATAAAGATTACACCAAAGGTAAATCCAAGCTCATACAAGTATTTGAAAGAAGAATACAAGGTCTTATTCATGTAATACATTACAAAAATACAGGGTATTACAATATGTATTCTTAGATCTAATTCTATTTTAAACTCTTCAAATTTTTTAAACCCCCCTTTTGATTCATCCACCAAAGCAAATACTACTCCCAATGTGTTTGAGGTGCGTGGAAACAACTCACAGCCCAATAGTCATATGGAAGGAATACCAACTTCCTTACATTAATTAAATGTGCACATGGGTTCTAATTACTTTCTCGCAAAATTCGGGGCTATGTTGGCTAGTGGTCCAGCATATATCTACTCCCAACGATGCATGGAATCAACAGTTCTCCTCTTATTATCACTAGTAAGTCAGCTGGAGTGAATGTAGATAATGCTGCTGGGCCCTTGACTGGCTTAGCTAATCCCTCAAGCCTGGATCAAACAACATTTGGATCTGGCTCCCTTCAGCTCAGCCGTGGGCATCTCTGGTAGCCCTTAAAGCTGTTACAGAGTTCAATTTATCTTACATTAAACCACGCGATGGTCCTGATAAGAAATTGGTAAGCATGCTTAAGGAGGTTCAAATTCAAGGTAGCTTTGCTTGGAAAGACACACTTGGTGGCTACTTCATTGGGAAAAAATTGCCATTCTCCTTTGTCAAGAATTCTACAGCCAGGCTTTGGGGGAAAATTAGGGCTAAACGATACGGTGTTAACTGATAATGGTTTCTACTTTTTCAAATTTGACTAAGAGGAAGAAAGCTTGGTACTTTTAGAAGGAGGGCCTTGGCACCTAGCTGGACAACCTATAATACTTCAGAAATGGCATTCTGGCCTTACATTATCTAAGGAAGCTATAACAACTATCCTAGTCTGCGTACACACCTACAACATCCCACTTGAATATTTTAGTCATATTGCTAGTGTAATTGGTAAGCCATTTCATGTTGCTAGAGTTAAAGAAATTGCAGATGAATTGCTTTTGCTCGTATTTGCATTGAATTGAATGCAAAACATAAGCTACTTCGTGAATTGATCATCGAATTTGAGGACCCTATCAGTGGTGAAATGGAACAAATTGTACTCCCTGTAGAATATCAATGGACTTCAATTCAATGTGCCAAATGCGCTAGATTTGGGCATGACTTCTCTATGTTATCTAAAGCTCAAGCCCACCCTATCCCAAGGTTGAAGTTGTTAGTAATCAGGGGGGTAATAACGGGACTGGAAAATCATATCCAAGGGTAAATACTATAATGGAACTACTACTAATGGGCCACCCATCTCCAACGATCAACTTAACCTCCTTGCTATTGGACCATCAGCCCAAAATGAGCCTAATTCTTACCAAAAGCCAACTCCAATTGAGTATACCAACTAGTTCTATGCTATTGAAAATCCTATGGATGAGTTAATGGTAAATTCAACTCTTCACCACAAGAAGGGCCTATTCCAGCTAGTGAAGATGGCCTAGATATACACACCAATAAATTTGTCATACCCCAACTCGCCACACGCGGATTAGGACCGTGTAACAAAGAGTTACTTAAAACAAAACACGCCTTATTAGCAATAAAATAAGAGTTAAACATAGTAAAAGAAATTCATTAGCTTAAATCGACCCAAGAGTAAAATGGTCATTAATAAAATATAGCCAAATTTTACATCAAAATATAGCCCTTTGAGTCTCGGTTCCAACGCAAAAAACGACGCATGAATCCGAATTTTCTAGAAAGAGTTATGTCCGTTTTCGTAAAAGTTGTCAAGCTGAAAATATACCTGCAGATTCTGCAGATCAAGTTTCCACACCAGTTTTCCCTGGTTAAGAGTTAAAAACATAACCAAAATCAGATTACTCATACAAACCCATTGTTATTCAATACCAACTGATTCACTAACATGTTCATAGCACCTTGAAAACTAAGAAGAGATTAAACTAGTTTATTACAAAATCTTTACCCTAACTATTCTCAATTCCAAAATATACAATATGAGTTTCTAATTACAAGGATTATACAAACCACCCACCCAATTGTGTACGCCTTTTCTAAACAAGTGAAACATAAATCCGTGCTATTCAGAATCCCTATAGTTCAACGCTTCTCACTGTGTGTGATGCTCGTCTGAACCTGCGTGGTCATTAGCCACAAAATCCACTAAGCTTTCGCTCAGTGAGTATGCGGTACTAATCATGCAATTGGAGTATTTAATGATAAAGGAAAAACAGGTTTAAAATTATTTTTAAACGCGCAACGGAAAGATCGAGTTTCAAAAACTCATTGGTATGCCCGGATCTACTACCCGTTAATTCTATAGATGCGTACTAACAAGAGGGAGAAGAAATATACCTCAGGTATTGAACCCAATTCTGAAATCTTCAACCTTGGTGATGTAGTAGCCTCCACTAGGTTGTCTTTACCCTTATGACTCCTGCGGATGCTTTCCGGAGAGACTAGAGATGGTGGGATCTTTAACAAGGAGGATAGGAAGGTTTTGGAAGCCCTAAATAGGTTCCGCAGCTTTCGTATAGGAAAAACGACTGTTACTAAACCCTATACGCAGCTGCCCTATTTATAGATTTTCAAAACCAACTTTAACCTTCAACCGATCGAAGTGGCTTTGATCGATCGAACTACTTTCGATCGCTCGAACCTACCTAGACTTCAATCGATTGAAACCTGTTCAATCAATCAGATCCTCTTGTGCCTTTCCAAGCATCCTAGTGGATCTATGAGTGGGACCTCCTAGGCTCTTTATTGTTGGCTTAAATCAGTTGTTAATTCCCATGACCAAACTCTTTGATTAGCAAACTAACCAAATGATCAGTTAACGTTTACTCCACTATAAAATGATAACTGAACTCCAACGCAAAAGAGCATATCCGAAGCGATAACTAGACATGTATGTTGTACTAATGTCCCTTTACCTTCAGCATTCGTAATCATATCCAGGTAGTCAGATAACTGTTACTGTCAACCTGAATCATGAATACTACTTGCATTCCTTGAGTCCCATTCACCTCTCATGATTACCAAACATACTGATAACTACTTATCAACATGAATGTAGTTCTTTTTTCATCATCCTTTTTAATCTTGGTTTCATCATCCTTTTTTCATCTGTTTAATCTCTCCCTTTCTTTCTTTCTTTTCCTTTTCCCTCTCCAGCTCTGTTGTTTGTTTTGTTCTTTGGAGGTCATGATGAAAGATCAGATTAACAATGTTAGTTCAAAAGCTGTTGGTGAAGGCAATATTTCAAGAGGTTTTATTCTTTCAAATCCTTCACAGTCCTTTATTAGTAAGATCAATGATGATGGGATCTCTGTGATTTCTGAGGTTCCATTTGCTTCCAATGATGTTCCTTTGCTTGGGACTAGTATTAATGTTGAATCTTTGAGTGAAGAGGAGTTGGAACTACCGGAGGATTGGGTTGATTCAATAGCTAATGATGAAGAGGTGTATGGCCTAGTGGAAGGAAGCTCCTTCAAATCTCTTCAAGACTCTAAGGAGATCCTGAGAAGAAAGAAGAAGGGAGCTGTTATTGATGCTTTTTCATCAATGAAGTTAGCTACTCCAATTTCTGCTTCTAGCAATACTTCTGCTTGTTCTTCGAAGGAGGGGGTACCTATTGGTGCTCCTGAGTTTGGTAATGTAGAGAAGAATGATGGCCTTGATCCTTGCCCAGAAGGTGAGGATGGAGTTGATGCCATGCTACTTGATCATCCACTGAAGATTGGGTATGAAGCTTCTCAGAGAATTAATTCTAAACTTGTAGATGAGAATACTCTTCTTAGAAATATGATTGCTGAACTGAGAAATAATATAGAAGAATGTATTGATTCCTCTCCCAATGATGTTCATCCCCGAGGAAGAGGAGGGAGAAACTGGAGAGATACTCAGCTAGAGCCTTTTGACATATGCCCTGGAGCTCCCATCCCTAGTAATGTTAGGCCTGAAATGGTGGAGGTTAATGCTACCATAGAGAAATGTTCAAATTTTCTAAATGTTGGGGATAACAAGCTTTCTTCTTCGGGTCCTATTGAAGATGATAAGAACCAGCAGTTTGATCCAAAAAATCATATTGATGCTGCTTCCAAGAAGTTTGCACTTACTAGGGCCCACATTTCTCACACGTTTGGGTCTAACGGTCAGAAACCTTTTTTTAAAGATATTCAAAACTGTGAGTATGCAGGGGACACGCGTGCTGGCATGGAAGACTCTACACGCAAGGCTACGTGTGCAGTTAACGTTGATGGTACTATTGGAGATGTTGAGTCATTTAGGCATGGGCAGAGTAGTAAATCTGGTAACCTGCAGCCGCAGGACAATAAGCACATGGGCTCACCCACTTTTCCCTCAATTTCCGGCGGTGTGTCCAAAATTAATCCTTTTTTTAATTCCCTTGACCTAGAAACTGTCAAGGCTCCTTCTGCCTTCATTGCGAGTGGGCCATCAAATTCCGCAAGACCCGGATCCTTGTCTGCTAGTACTATACGCAAGGCCTACACAGGTTTGCCACACTCTTGCCCAGTCTCTAGTGCTACACCTGGGCAAACTGTTGGGCCAGTCCGCAATGCCTTGCCATTTGGCTATATCGCTAAGCACAATCCGGATGCCTTCGTGGAATCCACTAACACCCCATCTACTACTACTTTACATGCTAAAGTTCCTAAGGCCACTGCTACTAGTGAAGGCTCGCTTAATGTCACAGATCAAGGAGAACCTCCAGCAAGACCTGTTCATTCTTGGGCTTCTCTTGTTACTACTACAAGTTCTAATGGTTTTAATCTGAGTTACATCAAACCTCAGGAAGGCACTGATAGATCACATATTAGTATTCCAAAGGAAGTGTATGTTGAGGGCAGCCACCCTTGGCAAAATACTTTAGTGGGTTATTTCATTGGAAAAAAGATCCCCTACTCTCTTGTCAAAAATGCAACTAACAGATTATGGGGGAAAAGAGGTCTCCAAGATATAGTGGCTACTGACTCGGGTTTTTTCTTCTTCAAATTCAACAGTGAGGAAGAAAGCATGGCTGTTCTGGAAGGAGGCCCATGGCATGTTAGTGGGCAGCCAATACTCTTATGTAAATGGCAATCAGGCCTTACTCTCTCCAAGGAGTCCATCTCTCCACTATTCCGGTGTGGGTTCATATATATAACATTCCTCTTGAGCTCTGGAATCCGATAGGATTAAGCCACATCGCCAGTGCTTTAGGTAAACCATTACATGTTGCCAAGGTTACAGCTGAATGCAGATGAATCTCCTTTGCTCGTATCTGCATTGAATTAAATGCTAAACATGAAATGCTCAAAGATCTTGTGATAGACTTCGAGGATCCTATTACAGGAGAGATTGAGCCGATTTATCTCCCACTACAGTACCAATGGGTCCCTCTCCGGTGTGTAAAATGTAAGAGATTTGGGCACGATTGTGCAAAGTTACCCAAGGCTCATGCTCCTGCCCAGAAAGAACCCCCTACTTCTCAGGCCCATATTGAAGGGGATTGGAAAGTTAAGGACAAAGGAAAATTTGTTTATCCTTCCAGCTTACCCATCATTCATGAAGCCACTAAAGAGCCTCTATTAGTAGCAACATCTGATGTCTGTCCAGTGGTTTCCCCCTACTCTTCAGTCCCTCCAAAGTCTACTTCCAGTTTGTCTAATAGCAACAGATTCTCCTCTTTAGAGGAAGATACAATAGCAGAGAATGAATTGAGTAATTCTCCAACAAATGAAGTAGAAAATGAGATCCCTCAAGGAACAACTATGACAATCAGTGAACCTAAGGGTGTGGAGGTGCATTGCCCCATCAACATATCCGAGCCAAAAGATGATAGTTCAGATTGTGTTGAAGACTTGGGTACTCTTCAATGTGAAGTGCCCTCTGTGCAACAGGATCCTAATAAGGAGAAAGCTACTATGCCTCAATGCTCACATAAAGGGCATGCTTACTGTCCCAAAGGTCAGCCTCCACTCAATGAGCAGACCTCTAGTTCCATGGCCTGTTTCAATTCTAGGCAGGAAGGTAATGATCTGGACCCCTCCACCTCTGATGAACATGAAGATCTAGAGTCCTACTCTGAAGAAGGAGCCGAAGAGCTAAAAAGTCTTGGTGAAAAAAGATTAGAGCTAGTGCCCCAGAATCATACTCCATCCCCTCGAGGCTCAGGTAAGGCTCAACAAAAAAGAAGGAACAAGCATTATGGATCCTCAGGTAAAAGGAAACATTCTCATCATCGTTTTCAATGATTTTAAGCTGCTGGAATATAAGGGGTCTTAACCTCCCCTCTAAACAATTCGAGGTTGCTAAATTTATCTATAATAATAATATTGATGTTATTGGTCTTATCGAAACTAAAGTTAGGAAAACAAAAGAGGATTATATTAAGAGAAACATTTTTCAGAATTGGAACTTTGTCTCAAATAGCTCCCCAGATTCTGTTGGGAGAATCTGGGTGGGTTGGAATCCAGACAAGATCAACCTTACTATTATTAGTGTTTCTTCCCAAATGATTCATGTTCATATTGCTAATGATGATAATAGCTTTCAGTTTGAGGCTTCATTCATCTATGGTTTTAATACTGGACAGGAAAGGAGAAGTCTTTGGACTGAATTGAAGTCCAAAGTTGTCTCCAATATAAACCAACTTTTTCTCGGAGACTTCAATGTGGTTTTAAATTCCAATGAAGTCTCTGACCAAAATTTTGGCTTAAACTCTGACATTACTGATTTTAAGAATGTGGTTAACTCTCTTTGCTTAACTGACATGAGATATCTTGGAGAGTTTTTCACCTGGAGTAATCGCAGATATGGTAAACCATGGCTGAATAACTTTAACGAGTCTTATGCTCATTTCTATGAGCCAGGTATTTCTGACCACTCCCTTATTGTTATCTATATGGATAAAACTGTTAGGAGGAAGGGTAAATCTTTTAAATTCTTTAATTTTTGGACTCAGCTTGATGCATATAATCCTACAGTATCGAATGCATGGAATACGATGATTAATGGTACTGCTCAATACCAAGTCTGTCAAAAGCTTAGACTTGTTAAACTTGAGTTGAAGTCCTTTAGTAAAAGCTTTGTTGGAAAAGAAAAGTTGCTAGCTGATAAAGCTAGATCTGATCTTAAAATGGTCCAGTCTGACCTCCTTAAGAGCCCTTGTTGTCCATCTCTAATATCCAAACAAAAACAGTGTTTATCTAACTTTCTAAAAGCCGTTTGGATTGAGGAAGAAACCCTTAAGCAGAAATCTAGGGTTCAATGGCTAAAGTCAGGAGACAAAAATTCTAAATTCTTCTTTCAACATATTAAAGATAGGAGAAATAGGAAAAGGATTTTCAAACTTGAAAAGCCTGATGGCTCATTTACTTGCAATATTGAAGAAGCTAAATTAGAGGCGGTTAGACATTTTAAAGACTTACTGGGTACTACAGCTAAAAACCACTACCCAGGGATTAATGTTCTGAGAAGGGTCATCCTTAAAAGGATTCCAGAGAATTCTATGGAGGACCTTGACAGAGATCCCACTTCTGATGAGATTAAACATACCCTGTTTAGCTTGCATGACAACAAGGCCCCGGGCCCTGATGGTTTTAATGCGTTTTTCTTTAAAAATTCATGGACTGCTTTTGGATCTACTGTTATTTTTTTTTTTTTTTCGGAAAAATGGTAAATAGATTCCAAAAAAGGGCCATACCCTAGGATATTACAATAAGCGCAACAATCATGCTACAAGAGCCAGACTAAACATTTGAAAGGAAGAGCAACAAGCACACACTAGCTACATGAATGAACCAAACACAAGAGACAATCAACTACCCAATGCAAGAGCCTCCTCAGGATCGTTGCCGTCCTTTGGGCCGACTCCCGCTGAATTTCATCTTAGCTGCCTTCTTTTTCTGTCTGTTGGAAAGGTGACCACCCCTTAAAGGGGTCCCGTCCTCACTAGCTAGACCAGAATCACTAAAACAATCATCATCGTCATCCACACAAAAGGGAAATGTGGTTTCCTCTCTAGTTTCACCTCGAGGGATATCTGCCTGGTAAGAGGATTTGGCTTCGGGACAAGACGTCCGGGCAGATGGAGAAACAATGGTATCAACTTTGACAGGTTTAGGATCAGGTTCTTCCAAAAGCTGAGAAAGGGCTTCGAACCGGTTATCCCTCGCAAGCGGAGTAACCAAGCCATTCGTACTTTTAGTACGTTCAGAAGTGTGGTCAACAACAGTCTTTTTTCCTTTATCCTTACCTGAGACAACTTGCCAGGTCCCCTTTTCCTTACCGTTTCTCTTGAGAGGGTGGCGATCTTGATGGCTTAGACCTAGAGACGCTGACCGAGAACAATCATGACCAAACTGGGAGCACTTTTTGCATCGAACTGGGGTCCATTGGTATTCCAAATCGATCTTTGTTCTAATAGGATTTCCAGTCTCCTCGTCTTCCGACTCAATATGGAATTCATTGAAAAAATCAAAATCTGCTGAGACTTCAATGCAAACACGAGCATAGGTTATACGCCTTCTACTTGCAGTTATGCGATCAACACGAATAGGTTTCCCAATGAAACTAGAGATGAAACTGATTCCCTTCGGATTCCAGTATTCAAGCGGTAAACCGTAAAAGTTAACCCAGATTGGAACAGAGCGAACCTCCTCGTTTTCAAAGGAGAAATGGGGCTTCCACGACCGAAGAAGAAGAGGTTGACCTGCCACAAACCATGGTCCTCCTTCTAAGATTGCATCCCTAGCTTCCGTACTAGAGAAAGAAAAGAAGAAACAACCAGAATCAGTGGCCAACGTATCAATAAGGCCCTCATTAGCCCATAGCCGTTCAGTAACGTTAGAGA
The DNA here is from genome assembly GCA_033977485.1 of Hydrangea macrophylla. Classification (NCBI taxonomy): domain Eukaryota; kingdom Viridiplantae; phylum Streptophyta; class Magnoliopsida; order Cornales; family Hydrangeaceae; genus Hydrangea; species Hydrangea macrophylla. Next base: position 55,653,132 of record CM066997.1, read on the forward strand.
CAAGGAAAAACGGAAGCTTCTTGCCTAGAAAGCGGCCAACCAAGGTAGCAGTCCATTCGTCTTTCCCATCTACAGTTAGGTCCTTCGGAATTTTTAGAACAAGATCGTCTTCATTCCCTCCATGGTCCACAAATTCCAATTTAAATTCCTTGCTATTTTCTGTGGTTCTGTAATTTAAATCCAAAACTGATCCCAGCACAATTTGGGGCTTACTGCCACTTTGACCCTCAGATTTGAATAAACCAGCCCATGACTTACTTTGGGCCCCACCAATTACATTGTGCTCCTGACCTTGCGTAATCCCCATGTGGTAATGAACATCTTTGTCCGGAATGGAAGATTGAACCAAGCTCAGGTCATTCTCAAAATGACTGTTTAATTGACCATGGCAATTGGCATTAAATGTCGATGTGACCTTTTGGGGAGGGGACGCAGCCAGGACAACAGCCTTCGGTTGAATTGACATGCCCGTGGGGTCCATCAGATCGTGGCCAGCAAGTAATTTACTTGGCAGGTTAATAGAAAGACGCGTGGCTTCTTCACCTTGCCCATCATTTATCACCGAAGTGACCTCATACGGAGCTGTCTGGTCAAGAGAATCATCAAGGACAACATCACACAGATTGGACATGTCTGTGGGGTCCACAGTCACGTGGAAAGCATGGAAATTTCTCGGCAATGAAATGGGCGCAGTAAGAAGTTGACGCGTGGCTTCACTTAAACCGATGTGTTCAGCATTTAAAAAAGATGTGTGACCAAACGGACAAATAGGCAGTGGATGGGTCCCACAGTCACCGGACTGCGTGAAAGACGAAATCACACCCACAGGCGCGCCGTGTTCAGCATTTTCTTGACAAACATTAAATGCCGTGGGACCCAATTGTTCGTGGACAACAATTTGGCCTGACTGAGGGTGTCCTTCAACGCCCAGTTTGACAGCAGGTTTAGCAACTTTATGGGTGCTCACATTATCAAGCCCCAAGGCACAGGAAGGCGCGTAGGATTCACCGGGCCCAGCACCCGAATTTGCTTCATGACCGTTGGAGGGTTGTGCGTGAGATTCACACTCCATAAACACCTCGTTTTTCGAACCCAGACCATGAAATGGATCTAAGGGTAAACTTTCAACCTCTTTTGCTATTTTCAACCTGTCAATAGCAGAACTCAAAGGAGGACTTCCATTGAGACTATCATCAACTTGTTCGTCTCCCAAACTAACAAGGTTAGTCTGGAGATCCTCCATAGGGACTTTTCCAAGCTGATTAGAAATGTCCAATTTCTCTCCCTTAGATTCATCAAAGCAAGAACTTATCTGCTTATTATGCATGCCCATCTCACTTTGAGGTCTCTTTCTTTTTGCAAGCTCACATGAATCATGAATAGATCTGAAAGAGAGTGTCTCCACCACATCAGGGTCTTCATATGATCCATCCATATTTTGTTCAGCAAAATGAAACCCAGCAACCCCATTGGTAGTTTCCACAGCCTTCAAAGACCCAACTGAAATGGCTTCCTCTTCCAAGCTTTCAACATTAACTTGTAAGTCACTAAGTGGTTCGTCGTCTTCCCAAAGCTCTTTGAAAGGAAGTTTTGTAGATCTCTTAGCTTGGATATTCAGCTTGCTCACATTGCTAGGAAAGTGGAAGAGCTTTTCCTTCCTTTTCTTAACACTAGCACTCTTCATATATGGCACCACCACCCATGGGGCTGCCCTCACCATCCTAGATTCCTAGATTTCTAGAGAGAAGGGAGAGCTTCTCTCTCTAGAAGCCATTAGAGGGGTCCCAACTCTTGGATCTACTGTTATTGAAGCTATTCAAGAGTTCTTTAAGTCGGGAGAGATGTTAAGAGAGTCTAATGCTACTATCATCGCCCTAATTCCTAAAGTGCCCAACCCTTCTAAGATGGGGGACTTTAGACCTATATCTTGTTGTAATACCATTTACAAATGTATCTCCAAAATTATTGTGAATAGAATACAATCTGTTCTTCCTGCTTTAATTGACCAAGCCCAATCTGCATTTGTTAAGGGTAGGAAAATAAGTGATAATGTTTTACTGGCCCAAGATCTTCTTAGAGATTATCACAAAGTTGGAGGGAAACCTAGAGTTGCAGCCAAGGTTGACCTCATGAAAGCATATGATAGTGTTAGTTGGGAATTCTTGTTTGACCTTCTTGTTTTAACAGGATTTCCTCCTAAATTAATAAAATGGATAACTGCTTGTATATCTTCCCCTAGATACTCCATTAATTTTAATGGGGAATCTGTGGGATACTTTGAAGGTGCAAGAGGTCTTAGACAAGGTGATCCAATGTCCCCTTACCTTTTTGTCCTTGTCATGGATGCCCTTAGCCAACTTCTCCAATTTAATACTCAAAATGGTCAGTTTAAGTTTCATTGGAAATGTGATAAGTTAAAAATATCCCATCTTTGCTTTGCTGATGACTTAATTATTTTGCTGAATGGAGATGTTGAGTCTGCTAGAGTGATTCGGAATACCTTAAATCAATTTTATGATTGGTCTGGTCTACAAGCCAACGACTCTAAGAGTTGTGTGTTTTTCTCTGGGCTTGAAGACCAAGTGGCAACTGATATTCTGGGGGTTCTCCAATTTACTAAAGGATCTCTTCCTATGCGATATCTTGGCGTCCCGTTGATCTCTACTAAATTGAAAAAATGCCATTGTGATGTGTTGATTAATAATATTTGTTCTCGAATTAATTCCTGGAAATCTAAGTTCTTATCCTTTGCAGGTCGAACTCAGTTGATACAATCTGTGTTGCTTGGGATCCAACAATATTGGTCTGGGATGTTCATTCTCCCAAAAGGGGTTCTTAAACAGGTGGATCAGGCCCTAATGCGATTCCTCTGGTCTGGCTCAACAGAGAAGGGACATGGGGCAAAAATCTCTTGGGCTAAGGTTTGCAAACCAAAAAATGAAGGTGGTCTGGGATTTAAAGATATTTTTCTCACAAATACTCTCCTTAATTTTAAGCATATTGGTAATCTTCTTGACCCTCAAAATAATTCTTTGTGGAAGAAGTGGGTACACATGTATATGATTAAAAGAAAGAGCTTCTGGGAGATAAGAGCCCCCAACCAATGTTCTTGGTATTGGAAAAAACTTTTAAAACTTAGGGAAGTTGTTAGACCCATCATAACCCATAAAATTGGCGACGGTAAACACACGTCTCTTTGGTTTGACAGTTGGCTGCCTATTGGTCCTATATCTGAGAAATATACTAGTAGGACTGCTTATGATGCTGCCATTGATTCTAAAGCTAAGGTTGAAGCTATTATTAGAAACAATTATTGGAGTTGGCCCCTGTCTAATTCCATAGGATTGAATGAAGTTAGAAACATTTTAAATAATATGTATAAGCCTACTGGATCAACAGATAGTATATCTTGGTCCTTTACCCCTTCTGGGACTTTTAAATTTGCACATATATGGGATCACTTTAGGGATGCTGCTCATGTGGTCCCTTGGTACAAGATTGTTTGGTTTCCAGGATGCACACCGAGACAAAATTTCATTCTTTGGATTGCTGTTCAGAATCGACTTGCTACCCATGATAGAATATTTGCCTATACCCCTGGACCGCTTGCATGTGTGTTTTGCCATAGCAATATGGAAACACATAAACATTTATTCTTTGAGTGTACTTATGCCTCTTTTATTTGGAAGAAACTGAAGCAGAGATGTGAGCTTTTATGGAATGGCACAGATTGGGATGATACAGTTCAATGGATGGCTCAGCACTGGAAAGGAAAGAAGATCCAACATGCTATACCAATCATTTGTCTTGGCGTGACCGTCTATGGATTATGGAAGGAGAGGAATACTAGAACCTTTAAAGGCTTTACCACTCCAAAAGATCAGTTGTTGCAAACTTTTATTTCCCAAGTCAACTTGCAGATTAGATCCCAATGGAAACACCACCCACTTATGGAGTTACATGCTAGATCCTGGATATGAAGTAGGGATTGTTTTGGATTTGTTTGTTGATTCTCATTTTGTTTTTTGAGTTTCCTTTTCTGGTCTTGAGTTGTAATTTGGTTATGTATTAAGGCTCTGGTCTTGGTTTTGGCCTATCTTGTGTGGCTTTCTTTGCCACGGTCCTTATGCCTGCGCTTCATGTTTATCCTGGGGTATGCCCCTTGTACATTTGTACTTCTTTTTTGGAATATATTTACCTGTTTCCGAAAAAAAAAAAAAACATGAATGTAGTTCTCAATAATCAACAAGGTGACATTCTCAAGGGAATGCTTACTCTGAATTAGAGGGTAGATTCTATCTTGACAATATATGTTTACAACCCTATGAACATGAAATACCCAAGATACCCAGGTGTTGATCTTTTATAGACCTCACTGATTGGTAAGTCAAAGCATCCATATCCACAGTCCGTGTTCATAATCGTCTCAAGATTGAGAACACGTACCTTATACAAGTTATGAGTTCCAATCGACTGTTTAACAGTCTTGAGTGCCAATAGAAAAGCTCAGGTCCATCAATGCACTATAAGCACTAGCATATTAACTAAGAGTCACACTCTAGTGATTGAGATTCATCACTCCATCCAATGGTAGTTAATCATGCTACAGTGTATACCTGATGAGATATCCAGTCTCATCATCCACTGTGACAAGTTATAAGTATCAAAGAATAGTAATTCGTATCTCACTTGTATGTATCTCATACACTCACGAATTACTTACTATGATACTTTTTTTTTTCAGAAAAAACTTACTATGATACTTAAGGATTAACAATCATCTCATGAAAGAAACATACACAATGAAATGTCAATGTCTCTTTTTTTTTTTTTTTTTTTCGGAAAATGGTAAATATATCCAAAAAAGAAGTACAAATGTACAAGGGGCATACCCCAGGATAGACAACAAAGCACATAGCATAAGGACAGGTGGCCAAGAAAACCACAAAAGCCATATAAGGCGTAAACACAAAACCAATTTAACCTACAAATTACAAATCACCTGGAGGACTAGTGGGAAGAAAGACCACCAACAAAAGAAAACAATCAACAAATGTGGGTATCACAAATCAAACCCAAAAGCATGAAAGCACAAAACAACAAAAGTGACAAAACAATGGAGAAACATCCCAACTCAGGAATCTATGTCCAGGGTGATGCAAAGGTTTCAAGCTGAGGATGAAGTTTCCACTTGAACCTAATCTGGAGATTAATTTGAGAGATAAAGTTTTGCAGCAGTTGTTCTTTAGGAGTAGATGTGCCACTGAATGTACGGTTGTTCCTTTCCCCCCACAGGCCATAGACGGTGACCCCAAGACAAATTTTTGGAATGGCTTGTTGGATTTTCTTCCCCTTCCATTGTTGTGACATCCATTGCACTGTAGTATTCCAATCAGTCTTGTTCCATGTCAGCCCACACCTATTCATTAAGTCCTGCCAAACAAAGGAGGCATAAGTACATTGAAAGAATAAATGGTTGTGAGATTCCATTTGGCAATGACATAACACACAAGCAAGTGGTCCAGGAGTAAAAGTGTAAATTCTATCATGGGTTGCAAGTTTATTCTGAACAGCAAACCATAAGATAAAATTCTGTCTTGGGGTGCATCCAGAGAACCAAACAAGTTTATTCCAAAGGACCATAGGGGATGCAACTCTAACATGGTCCCAAATATGAGAAAACTTGTAATTTCCATTTAGGGATGTTGTCCATGATATACCATCCGGTAAGTTAGAGGGTTTATACATATCAGATAAGAGGCTGCGAACTTCATTTAAACCTATGGAATTAGACCCAGGCCAGATCCAATCGTGGTCCCTTATAATGGATGCTACTTTTGCATAGGTATCAATAGCAGCATCGTATGCAATCCGATTAGTATACTTTTCAAACAGAGGACCACATGGGAGCCAATTGTCGAACCAAAGGGAGGTATGTAGACCATTACCAATTTTATGTCTTAGTAAAGGTCTAGCAACTTCCCTAAGTTTTAACAACTTTCTCCAGTACCAAGAGCATTGGCTAGGAGGTTTAACATCCCAAAAACTTTTAGACTTTATCATGTACAAATGTACCCAATCTCTCCAAAGGGATTTATTTCTAGGGTCAAGAAGGTTACCAATGTGTTTTAAATTAAGAATAGTATTGGTGAGGAAAACATCTTTAAATCCCAATCCACCCTCCTGCTTAGGTTTACACACTTTAACCCAGGCAATTTTGGCCCCATGTCCCTTCTCAGTTGTACCGGACCAAAAGAATCTCATTAATGCTTGATCCACCTGTTTAAGGACACATTTTGGGAGAATGAATATCCCAGACCAATATTGTTGGATCCCCAACAAAACGGACTGAATGAGCTGAGCCCTACCTGCAAAAGATAAGAACTTAGATTTCCAGGAATTGACTCTAGAGCAAATTTTATTGACAAGATCAACACAATGAACTTTCTTTAATTTTGTGGTGATTAGGGGAACTCCAAGATATCTCATTGGAAGAGTTCCCTCAGAGAATTGGAGTTCTTCCTTAATTCCAAGAGCCTCATGGTCTTCAAGCCCAGAAAAGAAAACACAACTTTTATTGTTATTAGCTTGAAGGCCAGAGATGTCATAAAACTGGTTTAAAGTATTTCTCACCAACTTTGCAGAGTCAATATCTCCATTAAGGAGGATGATAAGGTCATCCGCAAAGCAGAGGTGAGAAATTTTAAGCTTGTCACATTTCCAATGATAAGTAAAGGTCTCCCTCTGGATATTGTGGGCAAGTAATTGGCTAAGGACCTCCATAATAAGAACAAACAAGTAAGGGGAAATTGGGTCCCCTTGTCTAAGGCCCTTGGCTCCATCAAAGTACCCCACAGACTCCCCATTGAAGTTAATAGAGTATCTAGGGGTGGTAATACAAGCTCTAATCCATTTTTTTAAGTTTGGAGGAAAACCAAGAACTTCAAGTAAATCAAACAAAAATTCCCAATTCACACTATCATAGGCCTTCATAAGGTCAACTTTGGCAGCAGTTCGAGGCTTACCACCATGTTTATGGTAATCTCTTAACAAATCTTGGGCCAACAGGGTATTATCACTAATTTTCCTACCCTTGACAAAAGCAGATTGGGCTTGGTCAACAATGGAGGGAAGGATTGCCTGAAGCCTCTTGGCGATAATTTTAGAGATACATTTATAGACAGTGTTACAGCAAGAAATGGGCCTAAAGTCCCCCATCCTAGAAGAATTAGGGACTTTAGGGATGAGGGCTATAAGTGTAGCATTGGATTCTCTTAGCATTTCCCCCGACTGAAAGAACTCCTGAATTGCATCAATGACTGAAGGCCCAACAGTAGACCATGACGTTTTAAAGAAATGAGCATTAAAACCGTCAGGGCCAGGGGCTTTATTCACATGCATACTAAGGAACGTATCAGTTATTTCTGTATTAGTGGGGATTCTATCTAGCTCTTCTTTGATATCCTCAGGAATTCGTTTGTGGATAAAAGTACTAAGGACCCCAATACCAGGGTACTGGTTATTTGCAGTAGTACCAAGTAAATCTTTAAAATGCCTAACTGCTTCAGATTTGGCTTCCTCAAGATTAGTTGTAAAACTTCCATCAGGTTTTTCAAGCTTGAAAATCCTTTTACAGTTTCTTCTGCTTTTAATATGTTGAAAAAAATATCTAGAGTTTTTGTCACCAACTTCTAACCATTGCACTCTAGATTTTTGCTTTAAAGTTTCTTCCTCAATCCAAATAGCTTTAAGGAAATCAGACATACACTGTTTCTGTTTTGAGATGAGGGTGGAATTCTGAGGATCATTAAGAAGCTCAGAATGAACACTTTGGACAGCCTCCCTTGCTCTATCAGCTAAAACCTTTTCTTTACCAACATACCTTTTGCTAAGGATTTTTAGGTCATGTTTAAGCAATCTAAGTTTGTGACATAATTGATATTGAGCTGTACCACTAATAGGGGTATGCCAAGCATGAGAGACAGTGCCAGAATAATTTTCAAGTTGGGTCCAATAATTGAAAAACTTGAAAGCCTTTCCCTTTCTCCTAGCATTCTTATCAAGATAGAGAACAAGAGGAGAGTGGTCAGATATACCTGGGCTCTGAAAATGTACATAAGAGTCATGAAAAGAATCCAACCAAGTTTGATTTACCAGAGCCCGATCCAATTTCCTTTGCGTATAATCTGGTCTACCATACCTTCTGTTGCTCCAAGTAAAGAATTCCCCAAAGTACCTCAGGTCAGATAAGCATAAGGAATCTACAATTTTATTGAAGTCAGTGATATCAGAGTTAAGAACAAAGTCAGTGCTAGAGACTTCATTAGTATTTAAAACCACATTGAAATCACCGAGAAAAATTTGGTTAACACTAGAGTTAGGATTATAAGTAGACATCATCTCAGACCAAAGCTCCCTCCTATCCTGACCTGTATTAAAACCATAAATAAAAGAAGCTTGAAATTGAAAACTAAGGTCATCATTTTCAATATTAACTTGAACAAGCTGGGGAGAACATCTAAGTATAATAATGTTAACTTTATCAGGATTCCACCCTAGCCAAATTCTGCCCACAGATCCAGGGGTGCTGTTGGAAAAGAAATTCCAATCTTTGAAAATTTTTCTTCTAATTTTATCCTCATTTGAGTATCGAACTTTGGTCTCAGTGATACAAAGGATATCAATATTATTCTCGGAAATAAATTTAGCAACCTCAGAATGTTTAAAGGGAAGGTTGAGGCCCCTAATGTTCCAAGTGCTTATTATCATTAAAAACGATTGTGTGATTGTTTCCTTTTACCTGAAGAACCAGAGTTTTTGTTCTTCTTACGGTTAGCCTTACCAGAGCTATGGTGCATACCAGAAGGAGTAGTCAGATAGGGATCCTTATGCAAGGCATTCTTTTCAACTTCAGTATGAGAACCCGAGGAAGCACTATCAGGAAGGAGAATATCCTCTGCATATCCTGAAGGACTTGGTTCCTTAGTAGGAGTGGACTGGACTATAGAATCAGAGTTGAGTGATAGTTGCAATGTGGAGCCTTTGGGAAGAGGAAGGGGATCCTTATGCATGACTTCAACATCATCACCTGTAGAAATTCCCTGAGCAGCTTCACTAGGAATAATGGAAAGTGTATCATCCTTTGACTTATCAATTGAAGGGGTTTCAAGGATAGGTTCAGTAATCTCCCCAACATATTCAGAATTTTCAGTAGTTCCCAACACATCAAATAAATTGCTCTGTGCAATAGTAATACCCGATTTCAGTAGTTAACATGATTTGAGGGCACAAACCCAACAAACTCCCACTTGCACTCACAACCATACATGATTACATCTGAGACCTAGACTATCTAAATGATGATCAAAGACCTTTTATGGCAAGGCCTTTGTAAACGGATCCACAAGATTGTCAGAGGTGGCAATCTTGCTGACAGTCACATCTCCACGTTGAACAATATCTCGGATTAGATGATATTTCCGCTCTACATACTTTCCCTTTTCGTGGTTCCTTGGCTCCTTGGACTGAACCACTACCCCACTATTATCACAATGAAGCATAATAGGTGACAGCGATGCTGGTACTACCTCGAGCTCCATAAGGAACTTCTTGAGCCAAACAGCTTCCTTTACGGCTTCACAAGCAGCCACTTACTCAGCTTCTATAGTTGAGTCTGCAATGCATTTCTGTTTTATGCTCCTCCAATTGACAGCACCACCTCCCACGGTAAAGAGATGTCCGGATGTTGACTTTCTTGAATCTTTATCTGACATAAAGTTCGAGTCAATGTATCCCACTGGAATTAAATCACTACCACCATACATAAGCATATAATCTTTAGTCATTCTCAAGTACTTAAGAATGTGCTTAACGGATGTCCAGTGCTTTGGACATGGATTCGATTGATACCTGCTGACTATGCCTACGGGAAAGTAGATATTCGGTCTAGTTCACAACATCGCATACATGAGACTTCCCACTGCCGAAGCATAGGGAAATCCTGCCATGCAATTCTCTCCTCCTGTGTCTTTAGACACTGGTCCTTCGAGAATGCCAAACCATACCTGAAAGGTAACAAACCTTTCTTCAAATTATCCATTGAAAACCTAGTTAGCACCTTATCGATATAACAAGCTTGAGATAATCCCATTATCTTTTGCTTACGATCCCGAAAGAGCTTCATTCCAAGAATATAGCTCGCCTTTCCTAGATCCTTTATATCGAACGTACTAGCTAGCCAAACTTTGACCATTGACAATGCCTCTACATCATTTCCAATGAGTAGAATGTTGTCAACGTAAAGCACAAGAAAAGCCACCACTTTCCTTCACACTTCTTGTATGCACAAGGTTTATCCAGATTCTGTATGAAACCAAACGATTTGACCGCTTGGTTAAATTGGATGTTCCAACTCCTAGATGCCTGCTTAAGCCCATAAATGGACTTTTGCAACTTGCATACCAAGTTACCTTTCTGACCAGCTATGAACCCTTCTGGTTGCTGCATGTAGATGTACTCCTCAAGATTGCCATTCAAGAATGCAGTCTTGACGTCCATCTACTAGATCTCATAATCTAGGCATGCCGCAATGGATAAGAGTATTCTGATGGACTAGAGCATGGCTACCAGCGAGAAGGTTTCCTTATTGTCAATGCCCTCCCTCTGAGTATAACCTTTCGCTACAAGCCTAGCCTTATAGGTCTCAACCTTTCCATCAGATTCTCTTTTCCTCTTGTAGACCCATTTACACCCAATGGGTTTAATATTGGCTGGAAGTTCTACAAGATCTCAGACCTGATTGGAATCTATAGATTCCAATTCAGCCTTCATAGCTTTAATCCAATGAGCTGAATCAACATCAACCATTGCTTCTTTGTGTGTGGCAGGATCAGATTCAGATTCTATGGAGACAGCTTCAAAAAATTCTCCTAAGAACATGTATCTATCAGGCTGGCTGATAATCCTCCCACTACGATGAGGTACCGATGCAAAAATGGGTGAAGAAGTGGTATTTTCTTGAATTACATCGTTATTAACTGCGGGTTGGACTGAGGGCTTTCCTTCTATCTCTCTAAGATCTATCCTTCCCTTAGGTTTATGGTTCATGATATAATCATCTTCCAAGAAAACAGTATTTGTGCTAACAAACACTTTCTGTTCTCTTGGATCATAAAAATACCATCCATTAGTACCCTTTGGATACCCTACGAAGTAACATACTTCCGATCTAGAATCCAACTTTCTCATCTTTCCTTTTAGTACATGTGCCGGACACCTCTATATTCGGAGATGTTGCAAAGAAGGCTTGCGCCCAATCCATATCTCTCGTGGTATCCTGGGAACAAATTTCCTTGGTACTCTGAATAATGGTAACTCTGAATAACTCATCATCGACCTAGTCGTGTCTAAAAGAGTTCGATTCATTCTCTCCGCTACACCGTTCTATTAAGGCGTACCAAGTGTAGTGAACTGTGACAGAATTCCATTCTGTACGAGGTGATCAATAAACTCATTAGAGAGGTACTCGCCACCTTGATCAGATCGAATGGCCTTGATATGTGTTCCTAATTGCTTCTCCACTTCAACCTTAAACACTTTGAACTTTTCAAAGGCATCAGACTTGTGCTGCATTAGGTACACATATCCATACCTAGAGTGGTTATCAGTAAATATTATGAAATACTCATAACCATCCCGTGCTCTAATGTTTATTGGTCCACACACATCAGTATGAACTAATTCCAACAATGCATTGGTCCTGTTGCCCTTTGTGGGAAAGGACCTTTTGGTCATCTTACCCTCTAAACAAGACTCGCAGACTTCCATTGGTTTGAGAACCAAATCGCCTAAGACCCCTTCTTTGACTAGTCTGCCAATCCTATTTAGATTGATATGGCCAAGCCTTATATGCCAAAGCCTTGTTGGATTAGTGGAAGGTTCTTTTCATTTAGATGGCACAGTTATCATTGAGTTATTAAGTTCCATACAAGAGTCTTTAGAAATATTGGGAGTAATCACATGTAAGCCATTAGTTTAACACTAGAACATATAAAAGAACTGTTTCTTTTAATGACAACTTCTGTTCCAAAATGAAAAGAATAACCATTATTCGATAAATTTGAAACTGAAATTAAATTACGTCTCATTAAAGGGACTTCAAGTATATCTGATAAAACTATTGTCTTATTGTCCAAAAACTCTAAAACTACTACTGCTATAGCAACCGCAGATACGGTTACGCTAAAACCTAGAGTAAGTACGATCTCCCCATCACTTCATCTCCTGGTTGATCTAAACCCCTGTAATGAATTACAGATATGGTTAGTTGCACCAGAATCAATGTACCTAGTGTTTAAAGTATCCGTAATAAAACTTACTTCAATCACATGTGATTTAATCATACCTTGAACTCTTGTAGCTAAGAATTCTGGATAGTTCCTCTTCCAGTGGCCCCTCTCACCGCATTGGAAACACTTTCCTTTGCCTTGGCCACCTACCTTCCCTTTGCCCTTACCTTTTCCCTTAGATTTTGCAATCTTAGGGACCAGTCCAACAATTGGACCACCAGTGCCAGCCTTCTTCTTCCCTTTCTTTCCTTTCGGCATAGATCGGGAAGAGGAAGAGCTTTTCTTAACGTTCAAAACGTTGCCCCCAGGTTTGATCACCCCTTCTGTTGCTAGTAAAGAACTCATTAATTCGCTCATTGAAAAATCCATTTTATTCATATTTTTTTTTTTTTTTCGGAAAAGGGTAAATATATTCCAAAAAAGGATGTACAAAATGTACAAGGGGCATACCCCAGGATTAAACAATAAGCTCAATACATAAGGACAATAAGCAACCAAGCAAGAAACAAACACAACACGTGTGCAATCCTTCAATAATCACTGAAGGCACCCAAGCTAACCTTTAACACATGTAAACCAAGGGCCCAAAACAAAAAAAACAACCTATCAATAGCTTCCTAAACAAAAGGACCACAAGTAACCAAAATCAACAGAATTGGCCTTTAATTCCAATAACAGAGAAATCTATCAACATTAACGTGATGCCTCCATTTCACCCTAATTTGTGCATTAACTTGTGAAATAAGATGCTTCAAAAGAATGTTTTGTGGTGTGGAGCTATGCTTGAACGTTCGATTATTCCTCTCTTTCCATAACCCGTAGACAGTCACACCAAGGCATATCTTGGGGATCACTTGCTCGATTGCTTTACCTCTGAACCTTTGATCCATCCACTCCACTGTGTCAATCCAATTTTGTCCTTGCCAATTAATTTTGCACCTCTTCATTAACTCCTGCCACACAAACGTAGAGTAAGGACAAGCAAAGAATAAATGGTCATGAGTTTCCATAGAATTATAACAGAGCATACAAACAAGCGGACCCATAGTGAAACTATAGATCCTATCATGTGTGGAAAGTCGGTTTTGAACCGCAAGCCATAGTACAAAAGTTTGTCTAGGGATACCCCCAGGGAACCAAACAGCATTGTGCCATGTGACCTCAATATCATGATCCCTCAATCGGTCCCAAATGAGATAGGAGTTAAAAACACCATTAGGTGTGGTAACCCACTTAACAGAATCAGTGCAAGAACTAGGAGAATAAAAGTTTGTCAAAATATGTCTAACCTCATTAAGCTCTATGGAGTTGGAACTAGGCCAGTTCCAATTCAAATCTCTAATTATGCTACTAACTTTAGCATCTATAGGTATAGCAGCATCATAAACAATTCTATCAGAAAAGTGATCCAACAATGGACCCAAAGGAAGCCAATTATCAAACCAAAGAGAAGTATGATTGCCATTACCAATGCGATGCATTAGTAAAGGTTTAGCAATTTCTCTAAGATTTAATAACTTCCTCCAATACCATGACAATGTATTGAGGATCATATCAACTTGGGTCTGTGCGTCAATGTTGGCACCTAGGGTCTCCAGCTCGTTCAAATAACCAATCATTTTTAAAACATGTTCTTTGACTGGAGTCCCTTCTGACATCTTAGCACTCATTATCTTCTACATGGCTACCTGTCTAGCAGGCCTGCCATGCTCCCCAAACATCTTTTTCAGGGATTCGACAATGTCACTAGCAGTATTGTTCGACTGGAATTGGTGTTGCAACACACCAGCCATTGAGGCCAGAATGCAACAATGGGCCATTCCATTCGACTTCTTCCATTTATCGAACTCGCGTCTGGTAGCTGCAGAAGCATTTGCCATGGTTTTTCGAGGCATGGGGTGGTGAGGACATATATGTGATCCTCCGCAGTTAAAATGATGTCATGGTTTCGTTTCCAGTTAACTTGTTTTGAGTGAGTATGGTGGCAAGTGGATAAAAAGTAGATCCAGACATTATGATTTACTGAAAAAATCAAAAGACAATATAAATATGGATATCAGAATTTGACAGTCTGAAATAAAAGAATCCTTAAAACTCTTGTTTTAAAATAAAGTCGCCGGAATATCAAAATAAAAGAGTAAAGCGTGTAGTGGTCTTAATCATGACTTGTTCGCTATGCAACTCTTGCAAAACAAGTTATGACTCCCGAACCTTTTTGATCTCTAAGTTTCTGAATAATGCCCTATGTGGGATCCCTTATCCATAGCTTGGCTAGTGTATACAACTAGGATCCAATCACAACCGCCTCAAGTAGCGCCTCCTTATGGTGGTCACCCTCTAACATGTCTGATTGATCCTATCCATAGGAAGTTCACATCTAGTAACCAATGAGTAGTGTACCCTCCGTGTGGAATGATCACCCTTGGCGAGGTGACATAGAATGCACTACTCATCTTACAATGAACTGTTAATGGAAGATCATGGGTGTTATTGATAAGACCCTCTCCCACTAGATTTGGTAAATAAGGATTTTACTTTTGAAAAATTGTTTCCACACATTACCCATAAACATCCAATGTTTACTAATGCGTTGAAAACGGTATTTGATTTTTATTTTAGAAAACTTGTTTTTATAATGCATGCAGTAACAACATATTTAATCCTCCAATCACAGACAAGCATATAAAAAAAAAAAAACTAAAGAAGGCTATCTCCATAGAACCTCCTTCTTGGTTTGATCGCCTCCAGCTCCATCTTCATGGACAACGACTTGGTTCTCCATCTTCATGGATTTTCTAATTCTATTACATTGGCCCTATTCCTCTTTCAAAGCTTACAATTTATCATGAAATAGAAATTAACAAGAAGAAAATAAAGAAGGCTAGGGAAACTGGTGAGACTTTCCTCTTCGTAGGATTGAAGTCGCAGCGCCCTTTACACATGCCTTAAAATCAAACCAATATTAAATTCAATTTACAATTTGATCTTGGTGGTATTGGAGATAGAAGATTAATCTTGCTGCAAAAGGGTAGTTATACGCACATCCATGCATATATAACAAATATATGTAACTATTTGGAACCCCTAATTGATTCACACAGTGCATAAACTCTTTATGCACTGAATTAGAACTCAAAACAGCATCTCACTTCTCTGTCACACTTCGATCGATCGACAAAGGTTCGATCGACCGAACCTTCGAACGATTGAACATAATTCAAATGATTGAACTTTCAGTTTCACAGAAAGGTTTGAAAATTTTTACAGAATAATTAAAAAAATAAAAGCATATATTTTAAAATCTTTAAAACTGTAAATTGAACACCTGGACAGAGAAGTAGTCTCGATCGATTGAACGGAACAAAACAAAGTTCGATCGATCGAAACCAGTTCGATCGATCGAAATCGATCGAGACTACTTCGATTGATTGAATTCATCATGCATCCAATGCAATCATAGATTTGTATTCTACTGTGTAAACACAACAAAAATAGATCTGTGACAATGAAGTTTCGAAACCAGTCCTAAAATCAACATGCAAATCAAAACTAGTGTTCCAAAACGCATCTATAGATCCAAACAAGCGTGGCTCTGATACCAATTGAAGGGAAAATTGGTTTAAAAAATTTTTTAAACACGCAACGGAAAGATTGAGTTTCAAAAACTTATTAGTATGCCAGGATCTACTACCCGTTAATTCTATAGATGCGTACTAACAAGAGGGAGAAGGAATATATCTCAGATCTTGAACCCAATTATGAAATCTTCAACCTTGGTGATGCAGCAGCCTCCACTAGGTTGTCTTCACCATTATGAGTCTTGTGGATGCTCCCAGAGAGACTAGAGATGGTGGGATCTCTAATAAGGAGGATAGGAAGGTTTTGGAAGCCTTAAACAAGTTCTGCAGCTTTCGTATAGGAAAAATGACAATTATTAAACTCTGTGCACAGCTGTCCTATTTATAGATTTCCAAAACTGACTTAAACCTTCGACTGATCGAAGTGGCTTTGATCGATCAAACGTTCGATCAATTGAACTACTTTCGATTGCTCGAACCTACTTAGGCTTCAGTCGATCATAACCTGTTCGATCGATCGAGATCCTCTTGTGTATTTCCAAGCATCCTAGCAGAGCTATGAGTGGGACCTCCTAGGATCTTTATTATTGGCTCAGATCAGTTGTTAATTCCCATGACCAAACTCTTTGATCAGCAAACTAATCAACTGATCAGTTAACGTTTACTCCACTATAAAATGATAATTGAACTCCAACACAAAAGAACATATCTGATGTGATAACTAGACTTGTATGTTGTACTAATGTCCATCTACCTTCAGCATTCGTAATCATATTCAGGTAGTCGAATAACTGTTACTGTCAACCTGAATCATGAATATTTCTTGTATTCCTCGAGTCCCATTCACCTCTCATGATTACCAAACAAGTTGATAACTACTTATCAACAAGACTGTAGTTCTCAGTTATCAACTTGGTGACATTCTCAAGGGAATGCTTACTCTGAATCAGAGGGTAGATTCTATCCTGTTAATACATGTTCACAACCCTATGAACATGACATACCCAAGATACCCAGGTGTTGATCATTTATAGACCTCACTGATTGGTAAGTCAAAGTAACCATATCCACAATCTGTGTTCATAATCGTCTCAAGATTGAGAACACGTACCTTATACAAGTTATGAGTTCCTATCGACTGTTTGACAGTCTTGAGTGTTAATAGGAAAGCTCAGGTCCGTCAATGCACTATAAGCACTAGCATATTAACTAAGAGTCACACTATAGTGATTGAGATTCATCACTCTATCCAATGGTAATGAATCATGCTACCGTGTATACCTGATGAGATATCTAGTCTCATCATCCACTGTGACAAGTTATAAGTATCAAAGAATAGTAATTTGTATCTCACTTATATGTATTTCATACACACATGAATTACTTACTATGATACTTTATTGATGTGAACCCATGGAATTGATATTCCTTGAACCCACGATCAGATTGTAATTCACCCAAGAAAGCCAACAATCAAGTCACAGGGAAGATCTAGACCCGTTAAAATCCTGTTTCAAGAACCCAGATTTGGTGTGAACGCCACAAAGGGAATGCCTTTGATAAGTTCAGATTGTTCAATCAAGAACAAGCAGAGAAAACTGAATAGCTCTCCAGAAAATAAATTTCATTCACGTTGTATGATCTAAAAGCTGCTACAAAGTTCTTTCTTTTAATCCCTTCTAAGAAACCCTTGGGCCAAAAAGGCCTTCAACGAAAATAAAAGACATGGGCTGAATACTCAAGCCCAAAACAACTTAAACTGCATGTTTAAAGCTAAATAAATGTCTACTTAATAAATAAAATAGGCCCACATGCCAAAACCATAGAAACATAAAAAATTAAAGTCTATAAAAACCCAATAAGCTATTCCACCCCTTCTGTAGCTTGTATCACATGAACTAGAACTGATTCTTCTTCCTTCAAGCCCATGTTAAATGTTGGGGCCTTGCATAATAAGTTTATGAGCTTTTTCCAAGTGGATTGCACCAGTCCTTGCATTGCTTCGTTGATCTTCTTAGCTCTTGACCTTGTGATTGGCCCCTGGAACTTGCAAATGATCATCTTTAAGCTTTGGTCCACTATGGTTCCCATCATTCCCCCTCTCCTCAAAACGATTCGACCTCGAATCGTCACCTGCATCAAAAGGAGAAAGATCAGAAACATTGAAACTAGCAGAAACATTATACTCACCTGGAAGATCCACTTTATAGGCATTGTCATTAATTTTCTCAAGGATTTGGAAAGGTCCATCTCCTCGAGGATGCAATTTAGTCCGTCTATGAGCTGGGAACCTTTCTTTGCGCATATGAACCCACACCCAGTCTCCGGGTTCAAAGGTGACACGCCTTCTCCCTTTATTGGCTTGGGAAGCAAACTTTTCATTTTTTTGTGCAATTTGAAGTCGTACTCTCTCATGAATTGACTTCACCAATTCAGCCTTTTGGTGTCCATCCAAACTACTCCTGACATCAACAGGTAAAGGCATTAAATCTAAAGGAGTAAGTGGATTAAAACCATAAGCAATTTCAAAGGGAGAATGAGAAGTAGTAGTATGCATGCTCCTATTATATGCAAATTCGATAAATGGTAAACAGTCCTCCCAAGTTTTCAAATTCTTTTGAATGACAGTGCGTAGGAGTTGAGTTAGAGTCCTATTGACTACTTCAGTTTGTCCGTCAGTTTGTGGGTGACAAGTAGTGGAAAATAAAAGTTTGGTACCCAATTTTCCCCACAAAACCTTCTAAAAGTAGCTAAGGAATTTGACATCCCTATCCGAAACAATACTCTTAGGCATACCATGGAGTCGTACTATCTCCTTGAAAAACAAATCAGCTATGTTTGTGGCATCATCTGTTTTATGGCATGGAATGAAATGTGCCATCTTACTAAATCTATCCACCACCACAAAAATAGAATCTCTACCTCTTTTTGTCCTAGGCAGCCCCAAAACAAAGTCCATAGATATGTCTACCCACGGCTCACTAGGGACGGGTAAGGGTGTATACAACCCATGTGGTAAAACCTTAGATTTGGCCCTTCTACATGTAATGCACCGACCACAGATTCTAATGACATCTCATCGCATCCTAGGCCAAAAGAAATGTTCATGTAAAATTTCTAAGGTTTTCCTAACACCAAAGTGTCCCATTAAGCCCCCACCATGTGCCTCTCGCACCAACAATTCTCGCATTGAACAATGAGGCACACACAATTTACTTTCTTTAAACAAATAACCATCATGCTTAAAAAACTTACCAAATGCTGCTTTATCACATGCCAAATACACATCAGAAAAATCAGCAACATTGGAATACACATCTTTCACATATTCAAACCCAAGCATTTTAGCACTCATAGAAGGAAGAAGTACATGCCTTCGGGATAAAGCATCAGCAACAATGTTTTCCTTACCTTGCTTGTAACAGATGACATAAGGAAAAGTCTCAATGTATTCCATCCATCTAGCATGTCTCTTATTTAATTTACCTTGTCCCTCAAGATGCTTTAATGATTCATGATCGGTGTGGATCACAAACTCCTTAGGCCAAAGGTAGTGCTGCCATGTCTCTAGAGAGCGAACAAGAGCATAAAGTTCCTTGTCATAAGTAGGGTAATTTAGGGCATCCCCACTTAGTTTTTCACTGAAGAAGGCTATGGGCCTCCTATCCTGCATCAAAACGGCTCCAATCCCTATACCTGAAGCATCACATTCAATCTCAAAAGTTTTGTTAAAGTCAGGTAATGCTAACACAGGTGCAGAACATAGCCTTTCTTTAATAGTAGCAAAAGCATTCTCTTGTTCAATTCCCCAATGAAACCCAACATTCTTCTTAATGATTTTAGTGAGTGGTGCAGTAAGTGTACTAAAATCCTTAACAAATCGCCTATAAAAGCTAGCTAAACCATGAAAGCTTCTTACCTCAGTGATACCTTTAGGCGTTGGCCACTCCCTGATGACCTTGACTTTCTCTTCATCCACCTCAATACCTTCTGTGCTAACAACATATCCAAGAAAAACAACTTTTTCCATGCAAAAAGTACATTTCTTAAAATTAGCATACAACTTTTCAGATTTCAACGCACCAAACACACATCTCAAATGTTCAATATGTTCATTTAAGTTCTTGCTGTACACTAGGATATCATCAAAATAGACGACTACAAATTTGCCTATGAATGCACGTAATACATGGTTCATTAACCGCATGAAAGTACTAGGCGCATTTGTAAGTCCAAATGGCATAACTAACCATTCATAAAGTCTATATTTAGTCTTAAATGCAGTTTTCCACTCATCTCCCTCTTTCATTCTTATTTGACGGTATCCACTTTTAAGATCTATTTTACTGAAAATACATGAACCATGCAATTCATCAAGCATATCATCTAAACGAGGAATGGGATGACGATACTTTACCGTGATATTATTGACAGCTCGGCAATCAACGCACATCCTCCCAGTCCCATCCTTCTTTGGCACTAGTAGCACACATGGGCTCATGCTCTCTCTTACGTACCCCTTGCTCATCAAATCTTCAACTTGCCTTTGAAGCTCCTTTGTCTCCTCCGGATTGCTCCTATAGGCTGGTCGATTTGGAATAACAGCCCCGGGTACCAAATCAATTTGATGCTCAATGCCTCTAATGGGCGGTAACCCACTCGGCATCTCCTTCGGAAATACATCCTCGAACTCCTGCAACAAAGAAACAGCCAAACTAGGAAGAGATTGGTTAGTTTCATCAAGATTAAGATAACATTCTTTGTAAACAAGAAGAATCACAGGCTGATTTGCTAAAAATGCCCTCTTAACCTCACTCTCTTTTGCATAAAAACTCAATTTTGTCTTTCCTTTTCTCTCTACAGACTCTCTTTCTTTTTTCTCTCTTGACTCCACTCCCTTTTCTTTATTCTCACCCATTTCTCTATTTTCTTTTTCACTCTCTCTTTTTCTTGAAATTTCTCTCTCACTCTCATTTTTTTTTTCGGAAAAAAAAAAAAAAAAAAAAAAAGCTATATCGGTTATTTGGGTCCATAGCTCAGTGGTAGAGCATTTGACTGCACTCTCATTTTTCTTTTCTCTCATGTTTCTTTTTTGCTCAACCTCACTTTTTAGTTTCAGTTGGTCCTCATAGACCTGTTTTGGGGTTAAAGGAGCAAGCTTGATTATTTTTCCATCTTTTTCAAAGCTATATCGGTTCCTAAACCCATCATGCATCACTCTCCTATCATACTGCCACGGCCTCCCCAACAAAATATGGCCAGCATGCATAGGAACTACATCACAAAGCACCTCGTCACTATACCTCCCAATAGAGAAGGCCACCAAAACCTGCTTACTGACCTTAACCTCTCCACACTCATTCAACCACTGCAACTTATAAGGTCTAGGATGCTTCAGCAAAGGTAAGTTCAACTTCTCAACTAAAGTGGTACTAGCTACATTGGTGCAACTTCCCCCGTCTATAATCATACTACACACCTTGTTATTTACATAGCATCTAGTATGAAATATGTTTTCTCTCTGCTGCTCCATATCATCTACCTTCATTTGTGTATTGAGAGCACGCCTGGCAACAAGAGACTCACCTTCTACGGGGTATTCCAATCCATCATCATCACTAGCATCAGATACTCCATCACTATCGTCTTCACCTTCAGTCATCACCTCCCCATTGTCACGCATAATCATCACCCGCTTGTTTGGACATTGAGACGCTATATGCCCCAAACCCAAACATTTAAAACATTTGATATCTCTATTCCTTGAAGGTTGCAACTCTACCTTGGATTTGTTCTTGCTAGTCCCCCCATCTTTTTCTTTAGGTGGTTCGGTCTTTCCCTTTACTACAGCTCGGTCATTCCTTTCCTACTTTGGGTCCAAGGAGTGCTAGAAACTGAAGTATACCTTGCTGCCCCCTTTCTCTTTAACTGCCTCTCCACTTTCATAGCCATGTGAACCATGTCTTCTATCTCCACATAATGCTGCAACTCAACTACATTAGCGACGTCCCTATTCAAACCACTTAGAAACCTAGCCATTGTAGCCTCCCGATCCTCTTCTACATTAGCCCGGATCATAGCCACCTCCATCTCCTTATGGTATTCCTCCACACTTCTGGACCCTTGCAAAAGGTTTTGTAATTTTTGGAAGAGGTCTCTGTAGTAGTGGCTGGGTACAAATCTCCTCCTCATGAGAGCTTTCAACTCACCCCATGTTTCTACAGGTCTCTCATGATTCCTCCTCCTATTGGTTACCAATTGATCCCACCAAATAATTGCATAATCAGTGAACTCAATTACCGCTAGCTTCACCTTCTTCTCCTCTAAGTAATTGTGACAATAAAAAATCAGCTCTATTTTCTTCTCCCACTCTGAATACACTTCAGGGTCATTCCTCCCTTGGAAAGATGGTATTTTCATTTTGATGCTCCCAAGGTTCCTATCTACCCCATCTCGACCCCTTGGATTCCCCCTAGGTCCTCTTCCACGCCTACCTCCTCTAGGTCTATCCATTCCTCCCCTACCAACATCAGATACTACGTCTTCCTCATCCTCTTCATCTTCTTCGATCTCATACTCATTTTCAACTCTAGGCTCACGTCTCCTCCCATCTCGCCCACCTTGCAGATTTTGAATCACTACATCTTGTCGATCCATCCTATCCCTTACCTCCCCCAACACCAAATTTAACCATTCAAACTGTCGTTGCATGGCCTGCAGCATAAAGGCTGTGTTATCTGCCTCCCCTTTAGGTGTCGAGTCACCCATTTGAATGTGCTGCAAAACAAGAATATTAGTGGTAAAACCTCACACACTCCCTTATGTGTTTACGCTAAAAAAAATTTGTCACTCCACTCGTGTTTCACTCTGATTGGCTTTTTCCCGAAATTAGTCTCACACACTCTTTCCTTTTACCTCAATTGTTTTCCCTTTCAAGTTCTTTCAAGAACTAATTGAACTAAATCAAGACACAACCTTGTTTTATCCCAGTCAGCAATAGATTCTAGAAACAAGGAAGTAGTAGAAAAAAAAATGACACGGATCTCAAGAAAATATAAGACGAGGGCAAACGAAACAAGAAATCAGATTTCGAGAGGAATAAATGAAAAAAAAATCACGAATATATATATATATTTTTTGAATATGAGCCAATTGAAGATGGAAACAAAGTTTATCCCAGGAAACAGCGATCACAGAAGATAGGTTTCGAACAGCACAAAAATTGAATTTTTTTCGAAAAAATTTTCACACTATGGAGTACGATCAGTTTCGGACTCCTTAGACCATGGACAATGCAAAACGAACAAAAAAATTTAAGACGAGTTTTGGTATTTTTTTTTTCCGGACTCGATCTCTTCTCTTCCCTTTCTTTTTTTTTTCCTCTTTTCTTTTCTTTTTTTTTTTTTGAATAATCAAGGAGACTTCACAGTCCACGTTCGTGAAGCACCAAAATAACCCTAAATCACGAGGATGAACGAACACGAAGTAGCAAGAGAAAAAAAAAATCGCAGATCAGATTCGCAACCCTAAACACGAAATTCCATATCGTAATCAAGAACACGAACACGAACACGAACACGAACTAAAACAAGAACACGAACTAAAATAAGAACATGAATTGAACAGAAAGACGAGATGAAACAAGATTACGAAAATAACAGAACAGAAAAAAAAATGAGAAAACAGACACAAGAACACGAAATAGAATGGATAAATCAGACCTGATTTGGAGCCTAAGCTCTGATACCAAATGATGTGAACCCGCGGAATTGATATTCCTTGAACCCACGATCAGATTGTAATTCACCCAAGAAAGCCAACAATCAAGTCACAGGGAAGATCTAGACCCGTTGAAATCCTGTTTCAAGAACCCAGATTTGGTGTGAACGCCACAAAGGGATTCGCCTTTGATAAGTTCGGATTGTTCAATCAAGAACAAGTAGAGAAAACTGAATAGCTCTCTAGAAAATAAATTTCATTCACGTTGTATGATCTAAAAGCTGCTACAAAGATCTTTCTTTTAATCCCTTCTAAGAAACCCTTGGGCCAAAAAGGCCTTCAACAAAAATAAAAGACATGGGCTGAATACTCAAGCCCAAAACAACTTAAACTGCATGTTTAAAGCTAAATAAATGTCTACTTAATAAATAAAATAGGCCCACATGCCAAAACCATAGAAACATAAAAAATTAAAGTCTATAAAAACCCAATAAGCTATTCCACCCCTTCTGTAGCTTGTATCACATGAACTAGAACTGATTCTTCTTCCTTCAAGCCCATGTTAAATGTTGGGGCCTTGCATAATAAGTTTATGAGCTTTTCCCAAGTGGATTGCACCAGTCCTTGCATTGCTTCGTTGATCTTCTTAGCTCTTGACCTTGTGATTGGCCCATCTGGAACTTGCAAATGATCATCTTTAAGCTTTGGTCCACTATGGTTCCCATCATTAAGGATTAACAATCATCTCATGAAAGAAGCATACATAATGAAATGTAAAGCTGATATCCATATATTAAAATGTCAATGTCTAATACATAAAGTAATGGTTTGAGGGCACAAACCCAACAAATGATTCATAACACTGGGCTGGCATATTTATTCTCCCAAAAGGTCTTCTTAAAGATATATTTACCACTTTTCGAAAAAAAAAAAAAAAAGATGTGGAGAAAATTCTGAGAAGATTCTTATGGTCTGGTGGTACAGAAAATTCTTATGGCTCTAAGGTTTCATGGGACATTGTCTGTTTGCCAAAAAATGAAGGTGGTTTGGGCATCAAACCTTTAGTGGAAATGAATTTTGTTCTTAACCTCAAACATATTTGGAATCTCCTTTCCACTTCAAACAACTCAAATTGGAAAAGATGGATACATATTTATATGTTAAAGGGTCAAAGTTTTTGGTATGTTAAACCTCCCTCACAATGTTCTTGGTATTGGAGGAAACTACTTAAACTTAGACCTACTGCTATATCCTTGATGCACTATAAGATTGGCAATGGATATAGTACTTTTCTATGGCATGACCCTTGGCTGCCCTGTGGTTCTCTTTTTGCTAAGTTAGGCAACGGGTCATTTATGATTCTGCTATTCCTACTAACTCTAAAGTGTAGGTTATTGTAGAAGGGAATGAATGGAATTGGCCCATTGCATCCTCTTGGGATTTGATTGAAATAAAAATGCTACCTTGTTATCTCCTAATCCTTCCAACACTAATGATGTGGTGATTTGGAACCCTTCTCCAAATGGAGCCTATGTTACCTCTCACACTTGGGATTTCCTTAGAGAGGCACATCCTAAGGTTCCATGGGCACATCTGGTTTGGTTCCCTGGAAGCATACCTAGGCATAGTTTCATCGTCTGGATTGCTGCTCATCAGAAACTTTCAACCCAGGACAGGATATGGACCTTTACTCAAGGCCCCCTAGCTTGTGTTTTATGCAACAAAGACATGGACTCTCATGACCACCTTTTTTTTACTTGTGTTTTTTCTTCTCATATTTGGCAGGTGATCATGAGCAGGTTTAATTTGTTTGGATGCCCCCTTGATTGGAGATCCATCATCAACTGGGCTGCAACAAAATGGAAATCAAAAAAGCCCAACCATATCATGCCACAGATGTGCGTCGATACCATGGTCTACACCATATGGAGAGAAAGGAATACTCGCATCTTCCAACAACAGAGCAAACCTAAAGATAAGATCATCAAGGACATTATATGTAGCATTCGGGATCAAATTCAGGTTAGGTGGCACAAGGATCCTAAAATCCGTGACTACTTATCCATATGGACTTGATGCTCCTTTGTATTGATTTGGTTGTAACAGTTGACTTGGTTGTTGATTGTAAAGTGTAGGGTTTTCCGTTTGTTTCCCCAGCTTCTGTGTTGTTTTGTGTTGAGTACTTGGTTGCTGTTTCAGTACTCAAGGGGATGGCTTTTTATCTTGTGTAAACCATTTAGATAATTTTCATCCCCTCTTTTGCTCTTATTGTATATCCTGGGGTATGCCCCTTGTACATTTGTACTTTCTTTTGGATTAATTAACTAGTTTTCCGGAAAAAAAAAACATTCACAACAATCAATTTTTAGTATTTGGAAATTCAGCGTTAGCAAAAGATATGTCTAGAGAGAGAAAGTCCACCTTCTCTCTAGAATTCTGATTCATCTCATTTCTATGGAAAAACATAAAGCTATTAGAGTTATTACTACTGCAAATCATCTCAATTCTATAGCAATCAATGAATCTTCTCATCCATCTACTGATGTTAATGCTATGCTTCCTTATTGTTCTGAGGGTCCTGAGTTTTCTGCTAATTCATCCATGATGTATACAAACCAAGTCCAACATACTGCTCCAGCTTCCAATGTCAAAGAGGGTCTGGCCTCACAGATTCTTACTACACAAGCTACTGAGACTCAAATGCTACTCCAGATTCAATATCCCTCAATGCTTTTGAGATTGCTTTAAAAGGGGTTGAATCTATAGTAGCTACTGAAAGTGCTAATGGTAAGGCTAACACTAACATTGATCCAAGTTTAGAGAGTGAGGAAGATGAAGAAGATGTGCCACTGGATTAAATACTCAAGGTGGGTTATGAAGCCTCTCTTAGGATTAATTCCAAGCTGGTGGATGAAAATACACAACTTCGAACCTTACTTGCTGAAATGAGTGAAAGGCAGAGAGAGACCCATGAATCTCCTTCTAATAGTGCTTCCCTACGAAGGGGATCAACCCAAGCTGGCAGGACCCCTTACAGACCTAATAATGGCAGCAGAGGAGTTAAGGGAAATAGTAGAGGAGCTCATAGTTGGAGGGATCATCAATTTGAACCTTTTGATATCTGTCCTGGAGCTCCTCTCCCAGTTTCAGTTCAACCTAAGAATGAAATGCTATCTACTGGCAAGGAAAGCTCTTCAAATTCTCATTTTCCTTGTCCTGTTGGATCTATCTCGAATTCAAATGTGCCAACTTGTAGGCCGTCAAAAGCAGGTAGGGTCTTTTCAAAATCTGATGTTGAAGATGATGGAAAACCTAAAAAGTTTGCTGATTTTGATCCTAATAGTAAGGTATTTGATTTACCCGAGGAGTTTGTTTCAAGTGAGCTACGCGCAGCATCCCCTCCAGCAGTATCTCACGCGCCTATGGCCAACGGTCATATTTCATATTCCCAAAATCCAGCTAGTGGGCTGCCAAAGCACATACATGGGTGCTAATGCGCACATGGGCACGCACATGGGCTCGGCAGCTTTACCCGCAAAATCCGGAACAATGTTGGGTTCTCCATCAAATTCCATTTTACAAGATCTTTGTGTGAACTCTATTGCCCAGCCACCTCAGCACACTTTGAGTGCTCAAGCCCCACTAATGCTGATAAGCACATGGGCTTTCCACTTTTACCCACAAAATCCGGCGCATTCTCTAGTCAGTGTAGTGAAACCACTAATACAACTGCGCATGTGGGAAAATTGAATGGACCCAACAGTCATTTTCCAGCTAGCACCCAAGCTATTGCCCCTGCCAAGCACATGGGTTGCCCATCTACTTCCGTCATTTCAGGGGAGGTGTTCCCAGTTGTGCACAAGGCCCACGCAGACGCGCAATGTGGACCGGATATTACAAAGTCCCAGGCCCACTCATGGGTATCACTTGTCACGCAGAAAGCCTTACACGGCTTCAACCTTAGCTACACTAAGCCACGTGTGGGTAAGGACCGCAAGGTTATTCATATGCCAACTGAGGTTATTCTTGAAGGGAGCCAGGCTTGGAAAAATACATTAGTTGGATATTTCATAGGCAAAAAATTGCCTTATACTTTTGTTAAGAATACTTCAGCAAGACTCTGGAACAAGCTTGGCCTTTGTGACATGGTTGCCACAAACTCGGGCTTTTTCTTTTTCAAGTTCAACAGTGAAGATGAATGCCTCTCTATTTTGGAAGATGGCCCTTGGCATTTTGCAGGCCAACCAATTGTTCTTAGGAATTGGCATACTGGGCTTACACTATCCAAGGAATCCATATCTACTATTCCAGTTTGGGTACATATATATAACATTCCGCTCGAATACTGGAACCCTACTGGGCTCAGCCTCATTGCAAGTGCCTTAGGTAGACCACTTCATGTTGCCAGAACTACAGCAGGGTGCAGAAGGATCTCCTATGCACGTATTTGTATTGAGCTAAATGCTATGGATGAAATTCTTAAGGAACTAATTCTTGAGTATCAAGATCCGATTAGTGGTGAAACGGAACAAATCCATCTTCAGGTCGAATACCAATGGACACCAATACGATGTGCTAAGTGCAAAAGGTTCGGGCATGATTGCTCCAAAATTCTCAAGACACAAAATATCAGCAAAGCTGTGGAATTGAAGGCCAATGTAGAGGAAGGAGCATGGCAAACTAAGGATAAAGGTAAAGTCACCTATGATGAAGACGAAACTTCCAATCCTCACCTCTCTGAGGGATGCGAACCTCCAAAAATTTCTGTGGCTATGAAGAACAAGGGGAAGGTTGACAATGCAGTTATACAAAGCAATAATTTCGCAGTTTTGGCAACTTCTGATGATACTAAATCTGTAAAGGTTCTCATTGAGCCTACTACAAGTCTTTCTACAGTTGAAATCAAGACAGGCAGCGACATTATATCTCCCTCCCCTGCACCTTTGGGGACTAATTTAGAGCAAATTGTCATTTCCACATTAGACACTGTTCTACAACAGTCCATCACTACTGACTCTAGTGTCCAAGACACATCAAATATGGCCTCTAATCAAATTTTTCATG
Organism: Hydrangea macrophylla; assembly: GCA_033977485.1. Taxonomy (NCBI): domain Eukaryota; kingdom Viridiplantae; phylum Streptophyta; class Magnoliopsida; order Cornales; family Hydrangeaceae; genus Hydrangea; species Hydrangea macrophylla. The sequence continues at coordinate 55,681,840 of CM066997.1, forward strand.
AAGGGGAAAACACTGGGTCAAACACGGCAATACAACAGCCCACTATTATGGATTCTATTGCCCAAACCACAATAAATATGGCCTCAAGTCAAAATATTAATGCGGAAGAAGAGACTGGATCATACCTGTCAAATAAAGATGTTTCTATGGAATCTCAAGAAGATGCTACTGCCCAGCAAACACATGGGGATCCCCCTCTAACCCCTACTGCTGCGCTGCATAAAGGCCCTGGTAAGGCACAAATTAAGAAGAATAAAAGGTCTGGTTCTTCAGGTAAAAGGAATAAACCCCACAATCGTTTTTAATGGTTTTAAGCAGCTGGAACATAAGGGGCCTCAACCAGCCCTCTAAACAGACAGAGGTTGCAAAGTTCATTTATGAAAATAACATTGATGTTTTGGGTTTAGTTGAAACTAAAGTCAGGCAAGTTAATGAGGATAAAATTCATAGGAAAATTTTCAAAAATTGGAATGTTGTCACCAATAGTACAAATGAATCAGTGGGGAGGATTTGGCTTGGATGGAACCCTGATAAGATTAATCTCAATGTCATTAAAATTTCCCCCTAGCTTATTCATACTAAAATTGAAAATGATGATAAATCTGTCCAGTTTGAAGCTTCTTTTGTCTATGGGCTCCATACGGGCCAAGATAGACATGCACTTTGGAGGGACTTATCTTCTATTTTCAATCCTAACATAAACCAAATTTTGCTTGGAGATTTTAATGTCGTGTTATCTTCCAATGAAGTTTCTGATACAGATTTTGTCCTTAACTCTGATACTGATGATTTTAATAATATTGTTAATTCCTTATGTCTTACTGATTTAAGATATTTGGGAGAATTTTTTACATGGAGTAACCGTAGGTATGGTAGACCAGACTACACCCAACGGAAGTTGGATAGAGCTCTCGTGAACCAGTCTTGGTTGACTAATTTTATTGAGTCCGATGTCCAATTTCAAAAACCAGATATTTCAGACCATTCATCTCTGATTCTTTATCTTGATAAGACTGGTAGGAGAAAAGGGAAGCCATTTAAATTTTTTAACTATTGGACTCAAATTGACACGTACCATGCTACAGTGGATAATGTTTGGGCTAATACTATTAGCGGTACAGCTCAATATCAAGTTTGTCATAAACTAAGGTTTCTAAAACAAGACTTGAAAATTCTTTGTAAAAGTTTTGTGGGCAAGGAAAAGGTGTTTGCTGATAAAGCTAGAGAGGCTATTAGGATTGTGCAATCTGACCTTCTTAGTGATCCTCAAAATCCCTCCCTTATATCCAAACAGAAACAATGCATGCAAGAATTTTTAAAAGCTATTTGGATTGAAGAAGAGACCTTAAAGCAAAAATCTCTCTACATGAAATCTCCCGGAACAAAAGGAAAGAATGTGTCCTAGAGAGAGAAAGTCTCCCTTCTCTCTAGAATTCTGATTTTCTTTTCATATGGGTTCAAACAAGAAGAAGAGAAATCAAAGTGCTGGTCATGGAAAAGATAGCTCTCCATCATCCAAACCATCCTTGAAGCAACAAAGTCCCCAAGTTTCTCTTGTTAAGAGGGCTATTGATGAATGCTCCTCTAAGAACACTTTATCTATTAGCCAATCTATTCTCTCTCCTGAACTGGTGAGCAAATATTTGTTGAAAGGTGATGGGTCTGTTCAACTTAGAGATGGGGATCACCTTGGTGAGACCCAGTCCAAAGGGAAGGTTCATGTCCTTAATGTAGCTAAATATGAGAATCCTAGCTCTGGTTTTATGAAGCTCAAGAATAAGACTGCTTCTCCTGCTAGTTCTGGATCCTTGCAACAAAGTGCTCAATCTGTTATACCTCCTAATTTGGCTAATGTTACCCCCTCTGCTTTGCAAAGAGCTCATGGATTCTCTAATGAGGAGCTTGAGCTTGATGAAGATTGGGAAGCCCAGGTTGATTTTGAGGATGAAAGGTCAGTCACTGATTTAAACTTCAAAACACTACAAGACTCGAATGAAATCCTGAAAAAGAAAAAGCATGTTGCTAGTTTAATTGGGTTCTTTGAGCTTAATGATCTTGATTCAGTTATGTTAGTGGAGAATCATGTTTTTAACCAGATAGTTGATGAAAGTATCACTGGACTACCTAAGGAAGGTGATGAAGCTGTGAAGGTCACTACAGAGGAACTAAGTGAAGAGGGAAGGAAAAACCAATTGGACTATGAGGGATCCCTTAAGCGCATTGCTGATTTGGAGGCTGAAATTTTGAGGATTAAAATCAAAGCTAAGGGCAAGGATGCTCATACAGAGGCCCAAATGCTCCACAACAATAATATATCACCAAGCCCCGAATTGATCTCTTCTCCAGTCAATGAGAAAGAAAGTATAAGTTCTCATTTTGATCTAGAAATTGATGACCACACTAATTCAAAATTGTTTGCCGAGAGTGGTGGTCACGCGCATACCCAAGATGTGCCTAGTATAGAGTTTGATCCAAATAGTTCCCATCCACAAAAAGCAATGGTGTTTGTGGAAGGTATGTCTCACGTGGCTGTTTCTAGCCCCAACGGTCATTTTTCAAAAGCTAATCCATCAGCAACTAAGGCTGCAGCGCACATGGGCAGCCCCACAAAACCCGGCGCCTTGTCTGGTGCAATTTACGGTAAGGGCCCTGCTGCTCCACATGTGGATGACCCTAAGGTTACAGCACATGGCTCACAATCTCAAGATAGTTCTATTATTTTAATGACTAGGCCTTCCTCAATTGGTGCTGATGCGCACATGGGTTCTCCCACAAAATTAGGAGCCTTGTCTGCTGCTCCATTCGAAACGGGCCCTACAGGTACACAATTGGAGAAAACTTTGGTCACAGCTCATGGTTCTATCCTCCAAGATAAAGTCATTTTGGCTGATATTAATAATGGCTCGACTCTCCAAGCTGAGACAGCCCATTACCAAGCGGATTTTAATCAAAAGCAGAATTGGGATGCTAGTGATCACAAGGCAGAATACTGTCCCCCTATTTCCGAAACTTTGGTTGATAAGGCCCTGAAATGTGCTCCCATTACTGACCAGCCCTCTCGCAATGGCCCTTCCCCTAACCCTGTTATTACGGATGCTCAGCAACCTCCAAAAGCCCTTCCTAATTGGGCATCTCTTCTTAAAGCAAAGGCTAATCCTGGGTTTAAACTTAACTATTTCAAACCAACCTGTAGCCCTGATGATAAAGTTTTTATTTTACCCAAGTCAGTTGCCTCTGAGGGTAGTAAAGCTTGGGATAATACTCTCTTGGGTTATTTTATTGGGAGGAGGCTCCCTTACTCTTTAGTTAAATCAGCTACTTCCAGATTATGGTCTAAATATGGGCTCAATGATATGCTTGCAACTGATTCTGGATATTTTTACTTCAAATTTAACAGTAAGGAAGAAAGTGAAGCTGTCATGGAGGGTGGTCCGTGGCACATTGCAGGTCAGCCTATTTTGCTTAAGAAATGGCATACTAGTCTCAAGCTCTCTAAGGAAGCACCCACCACTGTTCCTATATGGGCTCACATCTACAATATTCCTTTGGAGTATTGGAATGCTGATGGATTAAGCCATATAGCTAGCATTATTGGGAAGCCATTACATGTTGACAATTTAACTGCCACATGTAGGAGAATTTCTTATGCAAGGATTTGTATTGAAGTTAGTGCTGAAAGAGAACTCATGAAATCCTTTGATATTCAAACAGAGGATCCTTTCAGTGGGGAATTGGAACACATTACTCTCAATGTTGAATATCAGTGGTCCCCTATCCGCTGTGCCAAATGTAAGAGATTTGGGCATAACTGTGCCAAGACCCCTACGGTTCATAAAAGTTTTCAACGAGCCCCCAATCACTCTAAAGATGAAGGTGTGTGGATGGTCCAAGGTAAAGGGAAGAAAGTCCATGCTGACGTTTTGGCCTCTGATGCTTCTACCTCTGGTCCTAGAGAGGAAGCAATGCCTGGGAAAGATGCTGTAGTTATGCAGGTAGCAGGTCCAGATATTCCTTTGGCTGCCCCTTCTCTAAATCCAGAAATTTTTGTGACTCCTTTGAGCTTGGTTGCACAGAATGTCCCCCAAAAGAACCAATTCTCTGGGTTGGAAGGTTTGCATGATGATATTATTGAGCAAGACCTCGAAGTGGAGGATATTAATGGTGTGGAGCAAAGTATGGTAAGGATGAATGACCAAGGTCAAGAACCTTCTCAACAAACTATGGATCAAAATGCCCCTTCTCTTGTGATTTCCCACCCACAAATTCAGGAGACGAACATAAGGACTGCTAGTCCCCCTAGGCATAAAATGCAGCATTTGGAGCAAAAATTGGAAAACAGACCAAAGGACAATGGCACACCTTTGGTTGGTAAGACTGAGTTAAAGAAGAAATCTTTAGCAGATTTCTCAGGTAAGATTGCCCAAACCCCCCAAAGATTTTAATGTTAATTGGCTGCTGGAATATCAGGGGTTTAAACCAACCCACAAGGCAATCAGAAGTTGCTAAATTTATTTATGAGCATAATTTAGATGTGCTAGGGATTACTGAAACTAAAGTGAGACAAGTTAATGAGGATTTTGTCAAACAAAAATGTTTTAAACACTGGAATTTTATCACTAACAGTAGTCCAAATTCTGTGGGAAGGATTTGGATTGGCTGGAATTCTGACAAAATTTCTCTTACTATTTTAAAAATTTCCTCTCAACTTATCCATGTGAGACTTGAAAAGGATGACAAATCCCAAGCTTGCGAAGCTTCTTTCATTTATGGTTATAATACTGGCCAAGAGAGATTAACCCTATGGGCTGACCTTAGGGCTATATCTCATAGTGCCCAGTCCACTAACTATGTTGCCCTAGGAGATTTTAATGTGACCTTATGTCCTGCAGAAATCTTTGAAAGCAATCATGGATGGAATAATGACATGAAGGACTTTAACCAAGCTATCAATGATTGTTATTTAGAGGACCTCAGGTACATTGGAGAACATTTCACGTGGTGTAATAGGAGATATGGCAGAGATGACTTCACTAAAAAAAAACTTGATAGAGCCCTGGTTAATCACACTTGGCTCGATAACTTCACAGATTCTTTTGCTCACTTCCATTCCCCAGGTACTTCTGATCACTCTCCTATAGTTGTTCATATTGATAACAGTCATAAAAGAAAAGGTAGGAATTTTAAATTCTATAATTTTTGGACTAAAATGGACCACTATGAGGTTATTGTTAAGGCTGCTTGGGATAAGCCTGTTCAAGGTACTGCCCAATATCAAATTTGCCAAAAACTTAAAATTCTTAAAACTGAGCTCAAAAAGTTTGGGAAGCTTACTATTGGTCAAGAGAGAATTAATGCTGATAAGGCTAGAATTGATTTAAAAGCTGTCCAAACTGCCTTAAATCATGATCCTACCACCCCCTCTATGATTGAGGAGTACAAAAAATGCTTGAAAACCTTCCAGGAGACTACTTGGATTGAGGAAGAAATCCTAAAACAGAAATCTAGGTTACAATGGCTTGAGGCAGGTGATAAAAACTCCAAATATTTCCACATGTCCATCAAAGCTAGAAGGAACATGAAAAGAATCCTGTCCCTTGAAAAACCTGATGGTAGCTTCACAAACAATTGTGAAGAGGCTAAAGAGGAAACTATTAGGTACTTTCAAAAATTACTTGGTACTCCCTCTAACCAGACTTACCCTGGAAAAGAAGCTCTTAGGAGATTTGTTCATAAAAGAGTCCCATTGAATATTCTGACTGAGTTGGACAGGCTCCCTTCTGATATTGAGATTAAAAATACCTTTTTTAGCATGCATAGTAATAAGGCCCCTGGCCCAGATGGTTTTAACTCTTTTTTCTTTAAAGATTCTTGGGCTACCACTGGCCCCACCATCCTTGCAGCTATTAAAGAATTCTTTCAAAATGGAGAGTTACTTAAGGAGTCAAATACCACCCTCATTGCTCTAATTCCCAAAGTGCCCAATCCTTCTAAGATGAGTGATTTTAGGCCCATTTCCTGTTGCAATACTATTTATAAATGTATATCCAAAATTATTGCTAGCAGGCTCAAGTTGATTCTCCCTGACATGGTGGATCAAGCTCAATCTGCTTTTATCCTTGGAAGGAAAATTAGTGATAATGTCTTATTAGCCCAAGACCTTCTAAGGGATTACCACAAACCCATGGGTAAACCTAGAGTTGCCGCTAAGGTGGACATCTTGAAAGCCTATGATAGTGTTAGCTGGGATTTCCTCCTTGACCTCTTGGATGTTCTTGGTTTCCCCCCCAATTTAAAGAAATGGATTAGAGCTTGTGTTACCACTCCTAAGTACTCTATTAACTTTAATGGAGAGTCCATTGGTTTTTTTGAAGGAGCTAGGGGTATCAGGCAAGGAGACCCTATCTCTCCTTATTTATTTGTCCTTGTTATGGATACCCTTAGCCCAATTGCTCCATCATAATATCCACAATATGCCTTTCAAATACCATTGGATCTGCTCATCCTCCTTAATGGTGATGTTGAAAGTGCCACTCTTATTAGGCAAACTCTTGACCAGTTCTTTCTCTTCACTGGCCTCCAAGCTAATAATGCCAAGAGTTGTCTTTTTTTCTCTAATGTGGAAGAAGACCAAGTTGATAACATATTAACCACTCTCAGTTTTGCTAAGGGCACTCTTCCCATTAGATACCTTGGGGTGCCTTTAATCACTTCTAAACTTAAAAAACAAGATTGTGAGGATTTGGTTAATAAAATTTGTTTCCGGGTCAACTCTTGGAAATCTAAATTTTTGTCTTATGCTGGTAGAGCTCAACTGATTAATTCTGTTTTGACAGGTATTCAAATCTACTGGTCTGGTATGTTTGATCTTCCCAAAGGTGTTCTCAAACAAGTGGCCCAAGCTATGTCCAGATTCATGTGGGCTGGGAATACTGATAATCACCTTGGTGCCAAAATTGCTTGGGACAAAGTGTGTAGGCCCAAAGAGGAAGGAGGGCTGGGGTTCAAAAATATTTATTTAACTAACACTGTTTTAAACCTCAAACATATAGGAAGCCTTTTAGACCCGTCTAACCAGTCTCTATGGAGAAGTTGGGTCCATTTGTACATGCTTAAAAATAAAAGTTTTTGGCAGGTTAAAGCCCCTTCCCAATGTTCTTGGTATTGGAGAAAATTATTAAAACTTAGACAAGTTGCTAAGACTTTACTTATTCACAGAATTGGTAATGGTGAACACACTTCTCTATGGTTTGATAATTGGCTTCCTATGGGATCTTTGTTGGATACTTATACTCCCAGAATTGTCTATGATGCTGCTATTGACCTTAATGCCAAGGTTAGCACTATCATTAGAGGTGGGGAGTGGGCCTGGCCTAGTACTCACACTATTGAGCTTGATGATGTTAGGACCATTTTGTCTACTTTCTACCTGCCTACTGATCTTACGGACAGAGTGTGCTGGAAGATTACTAATAATGGGACCTTCAATTCCTCTCAAATTTGGGAGCACTTGAGAGATCACTCCCCTACTGTTCCTTGGCATAAAGTTGTGTGGAACCAAGGGGGTATTCCTAGACATAATGTCATTCTTTGGATAGCTGCCCATGTTAGGCTCTCTACCCATGACAGGATCTATCACTTTACCCCTGGTCCTCTTGCTTGTGTTTTTTGTCACTCTCATGAGGAAACCCATGATCATTTATTTTTTTCTTGTCCTTACTCCTTGTTTGTTTGGCAGGAACTTATGATCAGATGTGGCTTGAATTGGAATGGAAACAGCTGGAGTGGGACCTTACTTTGGATGGCTCAGAACCTGAATGGGAAGAAAATTTATTTTATTATCCCTAAGATCTGTCTGGGAGTTGCTGTTTATGAGCTATGGAAAGAAAGGAACAACAGAAATTTTAAACAAAAATTTTGCCCTATGGAGACTATCCTCAAGATCATCATCTCCCAGATTAATAATCTTCTTAGGGTAAAATGGAGTTACCATACTAATTTTGATACTATAATTAGCAAGTGGCTTTAGTGCCATTGGTTGGTTTGGCCTGTTTGCTTTAGTTCCTTTTCTTTTGGCAAGCCATGTGTTCTGATTTTGGGTAGCTCCCTTTGCTACATGTTTTGATTTGTTTCCTGCTCTTTTTGTAATAGTGTTTGTTTTGCTAGGACGCTAGGATGCCCTTTAGCTGTTTCATGAAGGGCATGCCCATGTTTTTGTATGCTGTTTGCTAGGTGGCTTCATGTTTTTATGTATTGAGCCTATTGTTTTATCCTGGGGTATGCCCCTTGTACATTTGTACAGCCCTTTTTTGGAATATATTTACCATTTTTCCAAAAAAATTAAAGCAAAAATCTAGGGTACAATGGCTGGAGGTTGGGGATAAGAATTCTCGTTATTTCTTTCAACACATTCAAAACAGAAGAAATAGGAAAAGAATCTTTAAACTTGAAAAATCGGATGGAACATTTACTAATAATATTGAGGATGCAAAAACTGAAGCTATCAGGCATTTCACTGCTCTCCTTGGCACCAGTTCTCAAAATCATTATCCCGGAAGTGAGTCCTTGAGAAGAGTCATAACTAAAAGAATCCCTGTGGATCTTATGGAGGAATTGGATAGAATTCCTAGTATAGATGATATTAAAGAGACTTTCTTTAGTATGCATGAGAACAAAGCTCCTGGACCAGATGGGTATAATGCTTATTTCTTTAAAAAGTCATGGTCTACTGTGGGGCCCTTGGTTACTGAAGTCATACAAGAATTTTTTCAAACCGGGGAATTGCTGAAAGAATCTAACACTACTATTATAGCCCTGATCCCAAAAGTTCAAAATCCCTCTAAAATGGGAGATTTTAGGCCCATCTCCTGCTGTAATACTGTGTATAAGTGTATTTCTAAAATTATTGCTAATAGACTTCAAATTATTCTTCCTATTATTACTGACCAAGCTCAGTCTGCTTTCGTTAAGGGTAGGAAAATTAGTGATAATGTGTTATTGGCCCAAGATTTGCTTAGAGACTACCACAAACTGGGAGGGAAACCTAGAGTTGCTGCTAAGGTTGACCTTATGAAAGCATATGATAGTGTTAATTGGACTTTCCTACTCGATTTATTGGATAGTTTTGGATTGCCTCCAAAATTAAAACAATGGATTAGGGCTTGTGTTACTACCCCTAGGTACTCTATTAACTTTAATGGTGAATCTATAGGTTATTTTGATGGAGCCAAGGGCCTTAGACAAGGAGATCCCATATCCCCATATCTATTTGTCCTAGTCATGGAGGCTTTGAGTCAATTACTTCACCAAAATATTCAAAACGGTCCTTTTACATTTCACTGGAGATGCGATAAATTAAAAATATCTCACCTTTGTTTTGCTGATGATCTTCTTATTCTACTTCATGGTGATGTTGAATCTGCTAAGGTCATCAGAAATACCTTAAACCAGTTCTATGACCTGTCTGGACTTCAAGCCAATAATGATAAAAGCTGCATTTTTGTTTCTGGTATCCAAGACCAGTTAGCTGCTGATATTCAGAGGGAACTCCAATTCTCTAAAGGGACCTTTCCTATGAGGTATCTTGGAGTTCCTCTCATTACCACTAAGTTGAAAAAAGTTCACTGTGAAGATCTTGTTAATAAAATCTGCTCTAGAATCAACTCATGGAAATCTAAGTTTTTGTCTTATGCTGGCAGGGCTCAACTTATCCATTCTGTGCTTTCAGGGATACAACAGTATTGGTCGGGAATGTTTATTCTTCCCAAGAGTGTACTTAAACAGGTGGATCAAGCAATTAGGAGGTTCCTGTGGGCTGGTACTACAGAGACGGGACATGGTGCTAAAATTGCATGGACTAAAGTCTGTAAGCCGAAAAAAGAGGGAGGTTTGAGATTTAAGGATATTTTTCTCACAAATACCATTCTTAATCTAAAACATATTGGGAGCCTCTTGGACGCCGACAATAAATCCCTTTGGAAAAATTGGGTGCATTTGTATATGATTAAAACCAAAAACTTAAAAATTGGGTGCATTTGTATATGATTAAAACCAAAAGTTTTTGGGAAGTAAAAGCTCCAGGCCAATGCTCTTGGTATTGGAGAAAATTGTTAAAACTTAGGGAAGTGGTGAGACCTTTACTTATCCATAAAATAGGTAACGGTCAACAAACTTCCCTCTGGTTCGACAACTGGCTTCCGTGTGGCCCACTTTTTGAAAAGTACTCTCCCAGAATTGCTTATGATGCTGCCATTGATGCTAAGGCAAAAGTGGAAGTAATAATAAGGAATAATGATTGGAATTGGCCTACTTCCAATTCTATAGGCTTAAATGAAGTTCGGATTTTCTTATCTCAGATGTATAAGCCAAATGGTATGACTGATAAAGTTTTATGGACCACATCTCCTGATGGGAAATATAAATTTACACACATTTGGAAATTCTTAAAAGAGGAATCCCCTGTGGTTCCATGGCATAAACTGGTTTGGTTCTCAGGTTGCACGCCTAGACAAAGTGTTATATTATGGATTGCTGTCCAAGAAAAACTTGCAACGCATGATAGAATCTTTACTTTCACTCGTGGACCTCTTGCTTGTGTTTTTTGCCATTGTCAAATGGAATCTCATAACCATCTATTTTTTGCTTGTCCTTATGCTTCTTTTATCTGGCAGGAACTTATGCAAAGATGTAGGCTGTCTTGGAACAACACTGACTGGAATACTACAGTCCTTTGGATGGCACATTATTGGAAAAGAAAGATTATTGAACACGCCGTTCCCACAATCTGTCTGGGAGTGGCAGTTTATGGCATATGGAGGGAAAGGAACCTCAGATCTTTCCAAGACAACTCCACACCAAAAGAAAACTTGCTCCAAAATTTGGTGTCATAGGTTAATACCCAGATTAGATCAAAATGGAGACGACATTCCCAAATTGAATCTATTTTACATCCTTGGATATAAATGGGTCATTTGTGATTTTGGGTTTTGTATTTTATGTTTTGAGGTGACTATGATATAGTCCATCACAAGCCCTGGTTAATCAAACTTGGATTGAAAATTTTACTGAGTCTTTTGCCCACTTCCATACCCCAGGTATCTCTGATCACTCTCCTATTGTTTTTCATATTGATAAAAGTCAGAAAAGAAAGGGTAGGGCATTTAAATTCTACAGCTTTTGGACTAAATTAGACCACTATCAGGATTTGGTTAAGTGTGCTTGGAATCAAACTATTGATGGGACGGCCCAGTACCAACTTTTCCAAAAGCTTAAAGTTCTTAAAAAAGATCTTAAAATTTTTGGAAAGCTTACTCTGGGCCATAAAAGGGATAATGCTGATAAGGCTAGAGAGAAATTAAAAGTTGTCCAATCTGCCTTAACTCATGATCCCTCTAGACTTTCTTTGATTGAAGAACATAAAAGATGTTTAAAAACCTTCCAGGATGCCATCTGGATTGAAGAAGAAATCCTTAAACAAAAATCTAGATTACAATGGCTTGAGGCGGGGGATAAAAATTGAGATTGTGCTGGAAAGTGGCCCTTGGCATGTGGCTGGCCAACCCATTTTACTCAAAAACTGGCAACCATGCCTTGTCTTAGATAAGGAAGCTCCTTCTTCAATTCCAATTTGGGTTCACTTCTTCAACATTCCCATGGAATTCTGGACACCAGAAGGTCTTAGCTATTTAGCTAGTGTGATAGGGAAATCTCTACATGTTGACAAAATGACAGCCACCTGTAGACGGATTTCTTATGCCCGAATTTGTATTGAAGTTAATGCTGAGTTTGAACTCTTAAA